>PIJE02002735.1:0-40446 GCA_002895965.2 Coryphaenoides rupestris
AAGAGAGAGATGGCACACAGGTGGTCCGATCCCCGCGGACCAATTCGCCGTCGCCGTCAGGCCATTGTCGCTATTATTGAGGAAACGGCTCGATTGTGTTGCCGTGAGATGAATCGTTGGAATTGTTTCACTCATTTATCCATTTGACCTTGGCTCCGTTCTGCTGCTGCTGCTGCTGCTGCTGCTGAACGCAACGGAGTCAGCCCTGCGGCGGAGACGGGCCCAGGGACCGTAGTCAATCATTATCCCTAACCCCAGGTCCACCCACATGTTCCCAGCCACGGAACATTCAGCCTAACTTGCCAGGTTAGCCATTCCCTGCGTGTCTCATTGTCCCCCCGTATTTCTGTGTGTCTGTGCGTTCACACGCTCGTCCTCCTCCGTCGTTCCGTCCCCCCCGCTGGGCCATGACTCTGCCAAATTTGCGCGGGTTTATTCTGGTTCAGGATTTCGTGCAATGTTCACGTCGCCGCCACAGAGTGGGCGGGGGGGACCCTGAATGCCGACGCGACGCCAGACAACCCGCCCTCCACTTAAAGGGGAACGCTTTGTCACATTTCAACCTTATCTCGATCGATGCTCGCGGGATGACGCCCTGCGGTTGTGGCCGATGCTCCCTGTGTGTCGCTGGAGGCGCGGCTCACCGCAGACGCACCATTTCAACCCCCGACTCCGTCACGTCGTGGAGTTCGTGGGTGAGATTCTCGTCACCGGGTCTCAGGTGAGAGTACCCGGGCGCAGGCAACACGGAGGACAGGTCATCATCGTGGTTGTGTTGTACATCCTACCACATTGCAGCGATACAGAGACAGTTGAAACGCGGCAAACTCCCCCTGAAAGAAAATTGAACACACATGTCCTGACATGACCTTATGACCTCCCTAGAGGCAGCCTCAGACACAATCGCACGCACACACACACACACATACACACACACACACACACACACACACATACTGTATATACACGCATGTGTGTGTGCGTACTCGCCCATGAAACGAGTCAGTCGGTGAATTGATTTCAGCGGTAGACCAAAGCCACAGTCACCATTTTCCGGCTGAGTGGAAGTTCAATCGTATGACCGACCGTGATCCGCAGCACACATGAAACAGAGACCGCATCGTTCTGTGACAGCGCGCTTTACGGACGTTTTTACGACGGATGACGTTTTAGATTCGACGATTTGTCCATTCATCGGAGTGGTCTGCTATTCAGAAATAACAGAATTGAGTTCTCAACAAAGCTGTGTCATACATACTGTATGTGTATTTAATGACTTTAATGTCTCGCTGGCATTTGAGTGAAACAACCATGTGTCGCTGACTGTACAGTAAGATTTAGAGCGAGTTTCAAGCACTAAACAAGATTCAAGCGCTCATAATTGCGAGGTTAATAGAAGAAGTTTCGAGCGCTGGTTAACCCATTGGTCCGGGTGAACTCCAAACAGGTGAGTCCCGGGTCTCTCACCCTACCTCTTGTGGACGCTGGTGAGCATCTTGACATTAAGGAGCTCGTTCCACCACTGTGGTGCCAAAACAGAGAAGAGTTGGGACTTGGCAGAGCGATCTTGGCTCGTTCTTAGTCATGGTGGTACCAGTCTCTTAGTCATGGTGGTACCAGCCGATCTCTTAGTGATGGTGGTACCAGTCTCTTAGTGATGGTGGTACCAGCATCTTACTGATACCAGCATCTTAGTGATGGTGGAACCAGTCATCCTCTTAGTGATGGTGGTACCAGTCTCTTAGTGATGGTGGTACCAGCCAGTCTCTTAGTGATGGTGGTACCAGTCTCTTAGTGATGGTGGTACCAGCCTCTTAGTGATGGTGGTACCAGCCTCTTAGTGATGGTGGTACCAGCCTCTTAGTGATGGTGGTACCAGCCTCTTAGTGATGGTGGTACCAGTCTCTTAGTCATGGTGGTACCAGCCAGTCTCTTAGTGATGGTGGTGCCAGTCTCTTAGTGATGGTGGTACCACCATCTTACTGATACCAGCATCTTAGTGATGGTGGAACCAGTCATCCTCTTAGTGATGGTGGTACCAGTCTCTTAGTGATGGTGGTACCAGCCTCTTAGTGATGGTGGTACCAGTCTCTTAGTGATGGTGGTACCAGTCTCTTAGTGATGGTGGTACCAGCCTCTTAGTGATGGTGGTACCAGCCTCTTAGGATGGGTCCAGCCTCTTAGTGATGGTGGTACCAGTCTCTTAGTGATGGTGGTACCAGTCTCTTAGTGATGGTGGTACCAGTCTCTTAGTGATGGTGGTACCAGTCTCTTAGTGATGGTGGTACCAGCCTCTTAGTGATGGTGGTACCAGTCTCTTAGTGATGGTGGTACCAGCCTCTTAGAGATGGTGGTGCCAGCCGACCTCTTAGTGATGGTGGTACCAGTCTCTTAGTGATGGTGGTACCAGTCTCTTAGTGATGGTGGTACCAGTCTCTTAGTGATGGTGGTACCAGTCTCTTAGTGATGGTGGTACCAGTCTCTTAGTGATGGTGGTACCAGCCTCTTAGTGATGGTGGTACCAGTCTCTTCGTGATGGTGGTAACAGCCGGTCAGCTGAAGTAGTTTAGCAGTGTGCTCAAGACGGGGCATTGGGGTCTGACTAATGCTTGGGATTGCAGGGAGCCAGCGGTGGCCTTGGAAGAGGAGGATTACATGAGGGAACTCTGCGGTTTTCTGGTGCAATGGAAAATTACTGTGTAACCATATGACTGTCTTGAACGTTTCCACTTTCGCTGCAAGAGTCTGCTGCAAGAGAATTTCAGAAATTTCATCATCACTCGCTATTTTTATCTGACACTGCTGTGGAAGATAGCATTTGGACACACTAATATCTTGTTGGTGTCGAAACTGTTAGGGCAAGTTCCCCATCTTGCTCGAGAGATCACTCTGTACAAACGGCCACGTCTAGGCGGGAATGAACTGCTATGAAGCCGAAGGGCTCCTTCACCGGGGCTCTTTCGCACACTGACATTACTCTGTGTGCGTCCGATTGCGAAAGACCCATCAGCCCTGATTATCTGTACTTAAGAAACATCATTTATTAATCTCTTCAAATCTACCTTGACAGAGTCGTTCTTGACTAGACGCAACAAACTTCCACCACATCTGGCCAGGCTGCAAAGTTCTGAGGTTCGGGGGAGCCAAGTTGCGGTGTCGTCTGGGCGAGCGATGATGAGCGCTCGGACCGGGATCCGCGCCGCTTCACGTGCGAGGAAGGTGCCGAGTCCTGCGGATGTCGCAGAGAGAGTAGTCCTACAAGATCGGGACCAGTACCAGCACTAAGGTTCCTCGCGGGCGGTTGGTACGCGACGGATATACTTCAATGTCCTCAACAGCAACAAGTAGGTCCCCACGTGGGGGCAGTCTTTCCCCGGCGTGACGTGAAGACCGGTCTCGTCCAAAGTTAAGCTTCAGGTGACGCGCACGTCGTCCATTTTGGAGATGAGGTGTCGTTGAGTGTCGTACGCGGTCTGATGTGATTACAGAGCCAAGCGTTCTAGTACAGTATATATATCGGGGACAATATTTTGCAGTATAGTTGATGCAATACATGTTGCAGATGTAGTCAACTCACACAGATGTTGCTTGACTGGAGGGTTTCCGTATTATCACAGCTGTGGTCCACCGCATTTCCACGGCGGAGACATGCATGCATCAAGCCGGGCTGCAGAGCGTGAGGCTGCAGCTGCCCGGCCCCCCTGGTGAGCAGGGGGGGGGGGGGGGGGGGGGGAGGGCCGGCTCTCTGGCCACACGTCACCAGGGAGCTATGATTAACTGGAAGGCGGACATTTAATAGCGCCACAGCTCCTCCCACTGGCCAGAGCAACACCTCCAGGCAGGCTAAGACTCGGCGTTGACAGCTAATTCACTGGATTTAATTACGGGCGCATTTCAGCACTCGGCTTAATAGGAAAGCAAGGCGAGGGACCGTGGAGGGACCGGACAGCCGGCGGGGCAGCGGGGGGGCGGGGTCACAAGGCCTGAGATGAGGCTCACAGGAATTATACTGTGAGATTTAAGTCTGGATCAGGATGAAAGTCTATGTACATTTTTAATGAGCTGGTGAATATACTGTATATTGGTTTGGTTCTCCAGCAGCTACTTAGCGGGACGTTGGGTAAAGGCTGTAAGGAGGAGGAGGAGGAGGAGCAGGAGGAGGATGGCGGGGCTGTAATGTAAGCAGTCTGTATCCGTCGGGGTTCCTCTGCCGGATTACTCCAGTAATCCACACTCTGGTCTGCGAGGAACCCTGCAGGATGCGGTGACCTCACTTAAATCCACCGCTGACCGCGGAACCGGAGCGAAGTCAAACTTTTTTTTTGCGACGCTACAAGCATTGGGAGCGACGGACATGTCTTCATGCATATCGTTTATCCCTTTATTTTCCTGTAGATGTTCTCACCACTATAGCTACAGAGCTGATGTTTCATCACAACTGTACGGAAACGTGATTCATGCGTGACATGTATGTAGGACATATTCTGGGAGGAAACACATAATTCCACGACTGAAATCAGCTTCTTTCTAAATTGCGTACGAGCAGTTTGCTGTATAGAGCGAGAGAGAAGAGAGAGAGAAGCCAGCGGTGGAAACTGAACTATCATGAAAGGATCGGAAACATTTCTTCTAACTCGGAACGTCTCTTTTTCCCCATCTGACCGCAAATATGTTTTGTGAAGCCAGAACTACCTGTCTGGGTGTTTTGTCTGTCTACCTGTGTGTGTGTGTGTGTGTGTGTGTGTGTGTGTGTGTGTGTGCGTGCATGCCTATGTGTGTGTGTGTGTGTGTGTGTGTGTGCATGCCTGTGTGTGTGTGTGTGTGTGTGTGCACACGTGCATGCATGCCTCTGTGTGTGTGTCTGTGTGTGTGTGTGTGTGTGTGTGTGTGTGTGTGTGTGTGTGTGCGTGTGTGTGTGTGCACACGTGCGTGCCTCTGTGTGTGTGTGTGTGTGTGTGTGTGTGCGTGCATGCCTGTGTGTGTGTGTGTGTGTGTGTGTGTGTGTGTGTGTGTGTGTGTGTGTGTGTGTGTGTGTGTGTGTGTGTGTGTGTGTGTGTGTGTGCGTGCATGCCTGTGTGTGTGTGTGTGTGTGTGTGTGTGTGTGTGTGTGTGTGTGTGTGTGTGTGCACACGTGCATGCATGCCTCTGTGTGTGTGTGTGTGTGTGTGTGTGTGTGTGTGTGTGTGTGTGTGTGCGTGTCTGTGACTAAGTGAAATTTGCCTTCTGGACTCTTGAACTTGTTGTTGTCTCAGAAGTGCGCCCTCAGCATGACATCACACACATGAGACATCTCTATATTTGACACTAATGACACATTCACTCATATGAACTTGAGTTGTTGTCCTACTGCTGGGCTTCAAATGTTCAGACTCAGGTTCTAAGGTTGTGATAGACGCAGTGAATACGTACGTGTCTCCTTGTCTTGTTTCAATTGTCCTTAAGACCACCCTCTGCCTCGCTAATGTCTGCCCTTCTGCAGGCTGCAGGTTGTTCCGAATGTTTGTAACGTGAGACAAGGTCTGATGCAAGCCAGATGGAGAGAGAGACAGGGAGGGAGGGAGGGAGGGATGAAGGAGGGATGGAGGGAGGGAGGGTGGAGGCAGAGAAAAAAAGACTAAGGTTGGTGGGGTTGGGGGGGTGGGAGGGAGGCGGTAGAGAGAGAGAGAATGTGGTTGCCTCAGAGTGAACACCTTCTCCCACTGAGCGGTGGTAACATGGATGATTATGTAAGACGTGATGATTTATGACGCAATTTATGATCCACTTAAAAGCAGCACCCCACCTTTGAGGAGCTTTGAGGTGCGTGAAGAATCATGTGACTCCCACAGCAAACACACAGGCACACACACACACACACACACTCCATAACACCATATTGGACTAAAAGATGGAGATAAAGACGTCTCATTCGGTGTTAGAAACCGTCTCCCAACCCGTACACACACACTCAGCTTGTTCCAGATCCCTTGCCGAAAATAATTAGCCTCGTCTTACGTGCACGACAAGACGTCCGAGCAAACCGTTGTGACGCTTCACCTCGTTCGATGACGCATCAACGTCTCAAATCAATTATTCTTTTTTTTTATATATGTGTGGGTGTGTGTGTGTGTGTTTGGTGGCTGGCTGTCTTAATTGGTTTCACCTGGCCCAGTTAAGAGTCTGGGGTGGGTGGGGCTACAGCCTCACCTGACCCAGTTAGAGTCTGGGGTGGGCGGGGCTACAGCCTCACCTGACCCAGTTAGAGTCTGGGGTGGGCGGGGCTACAGCCTCACCTGACCCAATTAGAGTCTGGGGTGGGTGGGGCTAACAGCCTCACCTGGCTCAGTTTGAGTCTGGGGGGGGTGGGGCTACAAGCCTGTGGTGCATTGGCTAATCAGTGCACCACAGGTTAAGTCATCCACCAGCACACACACACACACACAGTATGCTACCAGGGACCACGTGCTCTGTCAATAAACCTTCTACACCACTACCAGTCTGTGTCCTTGGAGGAGCCACAAACTAAGCCACTTACAGTATGTGGCTTTGTGGCAAGGAGAATTGCTGCAATATATATTGACAATTTCAAAGTCATTTCAAATCTTTGGTCACGTCAACTTGTGGTTATGTCTGCGACCTCCCAGACCCACGACTACACACGACTACCGGACAAATGCATCGCACACGGAAAGGAGTTGATGTGCTTACTGCCTCCACACCGTCCCGTCGGCCCTGTTGTTGTTGTTGTTGTTGTTGTTGTTGTCGTCGGGCCGCTCCACGGCTGCAGCGGCTGTCGACTGTGGACAGCATCGGGGATCTATGGGGGGCCACGTGTGGAGCCCGGGTATCAGCTATCAAATGTACATCAGCTATGGTCATGGTTTGCTTACACTGAGGGCCTTGCTCTTTACCACAGAGAACACACCACGTGACGTACAGTATGTATGAGTGATGACTGGTGGTGTGTGTGTGTGTGTGTACATGCATGTGTTTGGACAGTATGTGTGTGTACATGCATGTGTGTGTGTGTGTGTGTGTGTCTGTGTGTGCATGAGGAAAGGCAGTGTGGGTCTGTGGGTCTGTGTGTGTGTTGTGTGCCTGTGTGTGTGTGTGTGTACATGTGTGTGTGTGTGTGTGTGTGTGTGTGTGTGTGTACATGCATCCGTGTGTGTGTGTGTGTGTGTGTGTGTGTGTGTGTGTGTGTGTGTGTGTGTACATGCATCCGTGTGTGTGTGTGTGTATGTACATGCATGCATGTGTGTGTGTGTGTGTGTATGTACATGCATGCTTGTGTGTGTACATGTACAGTATGTGTGTGTGTGTACATGCGTGTGTGTGTGTGCATGCGTGTGTGTGTGTGTGCATGCGGTGTGTGTGTGTTGTGCATGCGTGTGTGTGTGTGTGTTGTGTGCATGCGTGTGTGTGTGTGTGTGTGCATGCGTGTGTGTGCATGCGTGTGTGTGTGTGTGTGTGTGTGTACATACATGCGTGTGTGTGTGTGTGTGTACATGCATGCACGTGTGTGTGTGTGTGTGTGTGTGTGTGGCCTGCTGGTATGTAAAGGATATAAGTGCATGTGTCAGTACTTGTGCCCGTTCCAAATCATCTCAGTATAAATAGCCTTAATTTGTCCGTGTCGCCATAGCGTCAGTCGCTTGCATGTGATCTGGGATCCAAACAGCTCCACTCTAATAAAGCAGAACTTCTGGGGAAGACCTCAGAGTCCGTCCTGGAGAACCAGGAACTGCCTCGTTTCCATTTGCGACACGACGTAAACGGGACTTTATATTATACTGACTCTCACCGCGTGACATTGGCTCTCGCCCTTAAACTCCTTTAAACCGCACGGCAACTGGCTTTACCTCGACGCTCTGTGCAGAATGTGTTGAGTGACACCGGGGTTCAATTATATCCCCGTGATTTGGACCACTGGCCTTCGGACTATGTGGCTCCGGGACGTGAGCGGTGGCTCACCCACGTGGATTAAGGCGGACTCCGAACGCATCGGAGTGTTATGTTCTGCCGTGTTACATGGGAACACATGGGCCGTACACTCTTCACCCCGCTCACGATGTCACGCCCTCCCTACTCCACTCCACTTGAGTGGTCTCGGACCGCTCAGCCCGGCTGCATATTAGGGTCGGCTTTGCTCGCCGAGAGAAACCTCAGTCTGATCTCACCTGGCATTACCGCAGGAGGTACACCCCTGCCCAGACTGTTAACAAAGGGATTATACCTGTCGACCGTGTTCTGAGATATCGGTTCCTGTTGTCTTAAGAGGCACGTAATGATATATATATACAGTCGCTCAGGAGACAGAGCGGTTGGCTGGCAACTGCTAGGTCGCTGGTCCCTGAGCAAGACACCACCTAACCCTACCTGCTCCTCCTCCTAGCTAAGTGTGGAGGTGTCCCTGAGCAAGACACCACCTAACCCTACCTGCTCCTCCTAGCTAAGTGTGGAGGTGTCCCTGAGCAAGACACCACCTAACCCTACCTGCTCCTCCTCCTAGCTAAGTGTGATGTTCCGCTGAGCAAGACACCACCGTAACCCACTGCCCTCCTAGCCTAAGTGTGGAGGTGTCCTGACAAGCCACCACCTAACCCAACCTGCTCCCCCCTCCTAGCTAAGTGTGGAGTCTTGTCCCTTGACAAGACTACCTAACCCTACCTGCTCCCCTCCAGGCTTAACGTGTGTGGAGGTGTCCCTGAGCAAGACACCACCTAACCCTACCTGCTCCTCCTCCTAGCTAAGTGTGGAGGTGTCCCTGAGCAAGACACCACCTAACCCTACCTGCTCCTCCTCCTAGCTAAGTGTGGAGGTGTCCCTGAGCAAGACACACCTGATCACCCTACCGTGGGATAAAATGGACATTACATAATTCTACTCCAAGAATCTCATTAACTAAACTCACAAACGTAGTATATCAGAGTGGCAGAGCTCCCTGGTTATCGTGACGTGGTGCTGTTCCGGATCGGACTGTCTACACGACTGTAGGGAGGTTGGGAGGACTGGGAGGGAGGTTTGGACAACGTCCTTGACTACATGCCGTGACTCGGAACCCTTTTTTCCGCTTGACTTAATGAATGAATCAAATGAGAGCTCTTGAAGTTCCAGCGGCTCTCCTCAGAAAGACCTTCAGAACGCACGCTTGACTGCTGCCCTCCCTGAGAAAGAAAGATCGGTATTTTGTAATCCTATCGCTCTTTCCACTGATATGAATATTCCGTCATATTGACAACGTGGCTCGTGTGACACGGAGAAGTATAACAATTGAAAGTTAAATGGAGATGAATGCATGTTAGCGCTCTTCGGATAGTCCAACACAGATTCTGGCAAAATAACATATAAACGTTTTAACACATTTGTTGGAGGAGAATCCGGCCGCCACATCTGGACACGAAGCTCGTTGGCGAGGAAACGCTCACGATCATGAGTCTGGGGGAAAAAGATGTTGCACTGTTTAGCAAATATTGCAACCCGGTGGAAAAAACACTGGAACCTCCTTCCTGGTGTCAGACAGACAGACAGACAGACAGACAGACAGACAGTACCAGGCGCTGTTAGCCTTTAGCTTATGCAGCCGTATGCGGTTTATATGGTGTGGTGAGATCACACTGTCTCCCAGAGGTCGAGTGGCAGGTTGGCTCTGACTGAACCTTCTCTCGCTCGCTCTCTCTCTCTTCTCTCTCTCTCTCCTCTCTTCTGTGTTTGACTGTCTGTCTGTCTGTCGCTCTCTCCCTCCCTCTCCCTCCCTCGTTGCCTGTCTCTTCCTTTCTCTCTCTCTCTCTCTCTCTCGCTCTCTCTCTATTTGACTGTCTGTCTGTCTGTCTCTGTCGCTCTCTCCCTCCCTCTCCCTCCCTCGTTGCCTGTCTCTTCCTTTTCTCTCTCTCTCTCTCTCTCTCTCTCTCTCTCGCTCTCTCTCTATTTGACTGTCTGTCTGTCTGTCTGTCGCTCTCTCCCTCCCTCTCCCTCCCTCTCTCCCTCTCTCGTTGCCTGTCTCTTCCTTTCTCTCTCTCTCTCTCTCTCTCTCTCTGTTTGACAGTCTGTCTGTCTGTCTCTCTTGCTCTCTCCCTCCCTCTCCCTCCCTCTCTCCCTCTCTCGTTGCCTCTCTTCCTTTCTCTCTCTCTCTCTCTCTCTCGCTCTCTCTCTCTCTCTCTCTATTTGACTCTGTCGCTCTCTCCCTCCCTCTCTCTCCCTCTCTCTGTTTGACTGTGTCTGTCTGTCTGTCTCTCTCGCTCTCTCCCTCCCTCTCCCTCCCTCTCTCCCTTCTTGTTGCCTGTCTCTTCCTTTCTCTCTCTCTCTCTCTCTCTCTCTCGCTCTCTCTCGCTCTCTCTCTATTTGACTGTCTGTCTGTCGCTCTCTCCCTCCCTCTCTCTCTCTCTCTGTCTGTTTGACTGTGTCTGTCTGTCTGTCTCTCTCGCTCTCTCCCTCCCTCTCCCTCCCTCTCTCCCTCTCTCGTTGCCTGTCTCTTCCTTTTTCTCTCTCTCTCTCTCTCTCTCTCTCTCTCTCGCTCTCTCTCTATTTGTCTGTCTGTCTGTCTGTCGCTCTCTCCCTCCCTCTGTGAAGGAGGTGGTGGAAGTGGTCAGGGTCGACCTCACCCTGTCACCACTCCTCACCATCACCACAGGAAAACCGATCCATGGAAACGACAGGACATGCGTGTGGAATATGAAACGTGTGTTGAACAGTAGATGTTGTTCACCGTTCATTATCTCGATTCATGATTGCATTTATAAAACGGAAAAGGTAGAAATGTGCACACGTCCTCTGAGGTTATTTTTTGTAATTGCACTTTTTTTTTGTACTTTTAAAGTGTGTTCATTTGACTTTTGATCGAGTGGGTTTTAAGTTAAATAATCTACTATTAATATCATGTTATTTAGAAATATTATCTGTAATACTACCTCTCATCTCCTCTTATCATCATGTGCAATATTCTTAATGTCTTAATGTCCCGTCCAATACCTCTCCTACATTACCTTTCAACATTATGTGCAGTATTCTTAATATATATTCTTAATATTCTTTCTATCAGGTGCAATACGTCCCCTAACCATTTATTTATTATCATACTGTTGTTTTCGCTGTCTGAATATCTTATTCTTGCCGATATATTTTTATACTTGACATTGTACATTGTACATTTGTAAATCTGTTAGTTTATTTAATTTTATTATTCTTCTTGATTTCCCTATTGTTTTATTGTACTGTTTTGCTACGCAACCTGGCACAAGTTCTACTGGCACAAGTTCTATCATCTTAATCTTATCTTACACCCACAACACATCACAACACTCAACTGGCCAATCAAATACGATCACCTGTTTTGTTTTTGAAAGATAAGAAAACTCACTCACATTCTCTGTCTTTAGTGCTCGCCTGAAGATCGTGTGAAATTCTTCGTGAAAAGTAACTTAAAATACTTTTTCTTTAACATTTTTACCCGAACAAACATCGAGCTTCATATTTTTGCTCCTATTTGCGTGCGGTTCCATTGAAGTGAACACTTCTGCGGCTCTGGAAGGATTTCTCAGTCCGCCGACGTGTCCGTTACGTCAGCCACGTTCCAGCCAAGCGCTGAGTGACTCCATTGTACAACCCTAATTGCCGGCGTTATATAATCGGTCATTTGCGATAACTGATGGGCTGTACGTGCGCGCACTCAGGTTTGAGTCTCAGATTATTCGTTTGTGTCGTGCGACGCTGACAGGGGGCAGCGGCGGTGAACAGAAGGCCCACACAAGAGCCGGAAACCCCCCGGCACTAAAAAACCCCCACACTAATGTTTTCATCCTGCTTGCCAGCGTCGGCGCAACACGTCACCGATGGGGAGAAACGCGCAAACGGACCGTGAGAAAAAATAATGAACCGACGAACCAACAAGAAGCGACGCTCGGTCAACGCTCACATCGTACCCTTGTCAGACTTCAGACTGAGGCCGAGGCCGTCTCCCGCCGCGCAGCCAATCCCCTCGTCTCCCTAAAGCCCTGAGCGGCCTACCTGGAGACGTATGTCACCCCACACACAGCGGGAGGGCGGGGGGGGGGTCCCTTCAAAGTAAAAAACCAAAAAGCCGCCGTTCTCTCTGCGCTTGGACGCCACTCTCTCGCTCTCCCATCAGTGGGTTTTGACCTCTGGCTCGTCCCATGGGTCCCGACCATGCGATGGTAAGCCAGTGGAATGCCTGCGGGGTCATAGGGCGCAGGAGGCCGTGTATTCGGGGCAGTAAGTCAGAATAATGGGCCGGATTAGCCCGGGCCCGCGGCGGTGACCCGGGCTAAGCTCCAGCGGGAAGTTTTGGATCAGAGGCCGCTGATCCGCCGGTCAACATTTAGGGAACCGGCCCCGGCGGAGAGTCCCACCACAACAATAAAAACCACAACAACAAACAGATAGCAAAGGGGACTATCCCAGTGGACACATAGGGGACTTCCATCTCTTCTTATCTCCAGCCTGGCACCGTGCAGGGAGGCTGTGGGAGGCGGAGGCTCATGGGTTGTCCTCACATCTCCCGACCAAACCATGAACCACGGTAGACACTTCATGCACGACTGTGACGGTGTTGCTTTAGGGATTCTGTCTGCGTTTCATTTCCACCGAATTCCAATCCATTCTTTCGACAATGTTCTGGTGTGCAAATTAGCACCGATTAAACCAGTTCTGTCTTTTTTTGCCCCTTGGATTCCAATGTTGTCAATGTCTGTCTGTCTGTCTGCATGTATGTATGTACAGTATGTACCGTCCACAGTCCTGTACACTCAATCACAGAACACTCGCAAAGCTGTGGCTTAACCCAACAGTCGACAGGAATTCCAATAAAAACAGCACAAGTCTTCCAAACAAGCAGGTCTTATTTGCAGAACCTTGTCCTCCTCTTTTATTTGAACAGATGAGTTTCCTTCGGGCGACGTCAGACAAACACAGAACACGTGACAGAAGACAGCTGAATTCTCTTCCTTAAACTATTAAATGATCCTGTGGTTCTGTGTGGTTTAGAGAACAGAATGTTACCTCTGCTCTTTTCCCAGCCATTATGCAGGCATCCTAGCAATTATGAAACTCGTTCTATTAACCTTGCAATTACGAAACCTGCTCTAGTCTTATCTTTATGCACCACAGTGATATATTGCTGTCTCCTTAAACAAATGTACTCTTTGTAAGTCGCTTTGGATGTCTCCCAAATGCCCTAAATGTAAATGTAAATGTCAATGTTTTACATGTGAAACGTGTTTGAGCGGGACAACAGAGGACACGCTGCAGGAGCGTTGCGGCGGAGCAGCGAGGATAAACAAGTGAAGCGGGGATGAGATCATCTCCTCTCTCCTCGCTGGTCCTCCGCGGCCTCCACAGTTCGGTCTCCGTCTAAAAACCACCAGATACTAATGGGATGCTAATTTGCACGTGACTCAATTTTCCATCGTCGACTGAGTGACGGTGGGCGGGCGGCGGCCTGGCGTCGCTCCATCAAGGCCGCTCCTTCTGTAAGCTCAACGACGGTAATTGTTGTGTGCCGAAGCAAAGTTTGAGGACGGCGGCACAGATGTGTGTGTGTGTGTGTGTGTGTGCGAGAGAGTGTGTGCGCATGTGTGGAGATGCGGTGCCTTCATCTTGGCCCACAAAGGGGAAACCTCAAAGTCAAAGTTTCGTTCGGCGCCCGCCAAATCAAAGTATTTTGCCGCCGAATGACAAACGGCCCCTTCATGTAATCCGCCGGTGCGAGAGAGAGCGCCCAGGGAAGCGTTTCCGCAACAAAGCGCGTTTCCACACCAATTCTCCGGGCCGACAACAGCGGGGAAAATGGATGCTCTATATTCCCATCATCATTATCCCTGACGGCTCTCAAGATCTCCGCGGTGAAATGGG
Organism: Coryphaenoides rupestris; assembly: GCA_002895965.2. Taxonomy (NCBI): domain Eukaryota; kingdom Metazoa; phylum Chordata; class Actinopteri; order Gadiformes; family Macrouridae; genus Coryphaenoides; species Coryphaenoides rupestris. The sequence goes on from PIJE02002735.1 coordinate 13,846, forward strand.
CCCGGTGCGGCTCCATTGACTCCTGCTCCCGATCTCTCATCGTCGTCTATATCGTCGGTGAACCGGCACTAACGCGCTTTCATCGGCGCCTCTTTCATCTGTTTAATATGTAAACGAGGTCAACGCGCTCGTCCCCCCCGTCCCCAGCCAGGGTCCACGCCAGGCCGCCTCAATCAATGCACAACAAATGCATCATTTGTTGTGCCTGTCATCTGACCTTTCTGTCCCGATTCCTCCCCTTCATCTCGTTCCTTCTTCTTGTCCCGGTGTCCCCGAGAGAGGCCGGGGGGGTACCTGCACCGCGCGTCGTCCTCTCCGAACTTCCTCGCGGCTTTACAGCGCAGTTAAAAGAGACGCTCCGAAGCACCGCGGGTGCGGGGGGGGGAACGATGCCCGCGGCGCTGTCATATTGCAGCTTTTCAGCCCCTCCGGCCCCACAGCGAGAGCCAGTCGGCGGCCTGCTGGGAGGCATCTGCTGCATGACCCGGCGTTGTCACTTCCTGCCCGCTGCAGTGGGACGCACGCTGTGATGTGATGTATGGCGGGCGGGCGGGCGGGCGGGCGGGTGTGCAGGGAGGAGGGAGCGCCTCCGGTCGGCTGCATGCCGCCCCCACCACCACCACCACCACCGCCGCCGTATACAACCAGGCCTGTAAAACATCTCAGCTCAAGCACCTTCAAGGAAGACGGACAGCGTGAAGTATTGCGGAAGAGATGCACGCTGGTGTCTGGGAGGGGGTCTGTTTAAGAGCTACGGGAGCGGCTGGCTCCGGGGTCAAACGCAAGAGAAGCGTCTGGAAGAGGCCGCCGGGTTTATGACGCACACGTCACGTGCACACCGGCCCACGGGAACAACACAAGATGTTCCACAGAAGACACCGACTCCTCGGCGGTCCCACGTTATACGATCGATATGAAATCGTGCGCAATTGAATCATTTCTGAAATAGGAAAGGAAGCAATGTGAGTGCCCTTGAAATAGTCGTCTTTCAACGGAGAAAAATCAATCTCATATTAGAGATGTTAGCCATGCTTTTGCCAACTGCTAGAGGCATTGTTTGTTCTCCATTTACAATATATTGACTTTTTTTTTATTGAATTATACATTTCTCCAACATACATGGAGGTGCCCCCGAGTGTAAACATTCTCTGTTTTGGGGATGAGTGGCAAAATCCTTCCGTATTATCCGAAGAGCATTTGTGCGTGCGTCAGTGTGTGTGCGTGCGTCAGTGTGTGTGTGTGTGTGTGTGTGTGTGTGTGTGTGTGTGTGTGTGTGTGTGCGTGTGTGTGTGTGTGCGTGTGTGTGTGTGCGTGTGTGTGTGTTGCTCTCAGCGTGTTGGTTGTCTCCGTGGTGGACCCATCCGTGAGTGATGGCAGCTGGCAGAGGGGTTCTGACCCCGCGTGACCCCCGGGCTGACCACAGGGTCCGTGGGAAAGACGACCCCACCCCCCCCGCCCCAGCCCCGCCCGCCCGCCCCCTGGCCCCCAGCCCATTGGCAGAGCACCGCGCCCCGCCCCCCCCCCGGAACGATGCATGCTGGGTAATATCATGCATGTCCTGTACTGTACTGCATCGGCCCGAATCTTTTTTTTTGCGAGACAAAACTAATTCCTTAGTTGTTTTATTGACAATGTTGTCACGCAAAGTTTTTTAGGTCAAACTAAAGCACAACACGAACAAAACCCTGTCGCCCGACCTCATACGTTGAGGAAATAACATATACAAAAGGATTGATTCATTTGGAGGAGTTTGTGCATCTTTTGTAAACAATTTCTTTCACAAAGTCACACAGTTCCTTCATTTATTTCAAATATATCAAGAACACACTGCTTGTGATTTGGCTGTGAACAGAAGGTAGCCAACGCCTTACAAGAAATAAGGTTAAACTGACACTAATACCAATTTACCGTGCAGCAACCCATCCATAAGCCCTGAGAATCCACAGATAAGGCTCCATCTTAGAAAGCTTATCCCGATATTGCACTGAGGCGCGACGCGCACACACACACACACACACACACACACACACACACACACACACACACACACACACACACACACACACACACACACACACCACACACACACCACACACACACACACACCACACCACGGCTGGCCTAATCTATACCATGACCTTGCATTTCGTCTGGCTACCAAACGGGTGTAGGCGGTTAATCTGATTATGGCGTTGCTGTGTCTATGGGGACTGGAAGGAACAGACCGTCGGTATACTTTGTGATCTTTTAGTCCACACTGCCCCTCAGTGGTCGGAGAGCTTCTCCAGCTGCAGCTCTTTCATTGCCCTGATTCAAGATGGGATTTTACTTTTTCCCTGCACAACACAGTGCTACATTTGACCGATCATGAAGCACGGTGGAATAAACACACACAATTAGAGAAAGGATTACGAATATAATCAATACATCAAAAAAGAAATCACATTCAACACGTGTGGGTTCATGAAATCCACCGATCTACGACTGCACTACCGCGACTTCAGAGCACAGTTACTTTGTGAGCCGAGGCCACGCGGTACTTCCTGCGCACGTAGGGGTATCTCCCCGTGTCCACGTGCGGCCCGGGCGACCGCGTGACCGGGTAGACGTACCACATGACCACGCGGACGGGTTGATGGACACCTTGAACTCGGCGGTGTCGTTCAGGCCGCTCACGGTCGTCCCGGAGAACACGTCGTGCGCCTGGCAACGGAGAGAAGAGAGAGGAAAAGAAAACACTGAAATAAAACACTAAAATTACAGCGAAAAAACTAAATGGAGCAAGAAATAAAATCTGAACTTATGCAACTACTGTATAATCGAAGGAAGTCTCTGTATGTGTGTGTGGGTGTGTGTGTATGTATGTATGTATGTATGTATGTATGTATGTGTGTGTGTGTATGTTGTATGTGTGTGTGTGTGTTGTGTGTGTGTGTGGTGGTGTGTATGTGTGACTGCAATTCGATTTTCTCGACAACCGTTCATCTGATCGACTTCCCACTTGGCGGGCTTACGGCCGAGCATTCCGACAAAGTGTGTCGTGTCGTCGATGTGAATCTGGTTGGATGCGTGGTTCTCGACAGTCGGCCTGTGTTGAACGGGTCACGTGATCATTAAGAACGGAGGAAGGCGAGGACGTGTGTCTGAGACCTCGTAGGTGCCGGCGGGGAAGTTGAGCTTGGCCAGAGAGCTCTGGTAGGAGTACGGCATGTCCTGCCGACGGCTCAGGAACACCAAGGCGTGGGACGAGTGGGACAGCGGTCTCCAGTAGACGTCGATGCGACTCTTCTCCTGCGCGAACCAGGGACACGGAGAGAGACACACCACGGTGAAACACAAGACCATGACAGAGATCCCAATGAGCCAGCCTTTCCTATACTATTCCCAGTATAGGACATTTAATCATCCGTTCAATATGCCAAATCTAACAGTCAATACTCGGTTGAAATTGCGTATTGGAGTATTTCACAATATGCCGTGAGACCGCGTTGTCTATACAGAGCGTTTCTGACCTGTGGCCACTCAAAGTGCGTTTCAACGAGTGCCTCACATTCACGCAGTCGTACACAACCTGACGGCGGTGTCAACGACGCAAGGCAACAACCGGTTGGTCCGGCGCAGCTAACGTGTCTTCCTCAGCGGGGACGACTCGCGGGTATTGAACCGGCAACCCTCCGCCCGACCACCTGCAGCAGCCGCCTGCCCTGCACCCCCGGCGGTCCTGGTTGATGGCGATGGCCACTCTGTTCTGCAGGATGGCGCGCGCGTCGTTGCTCAAGGCGCGCAGGTCGTTGGACATGATGAGGGGGGCGGCCATGATGGCCCACAGCGCCATCTGGGCGCGCGCCTCGTCCACACTCAGACCAAAGTTCCCGATGATGAGCTACGGAGACACACCAGTCAAGTCAAGTCAATTGTATAGCCCTTAATCACAGTGACAGTCTCAAAAGGGCTTTCCAGGCCATATGATTATCATGGGCCATGTGATTATGACCCCCCCCAGCCCTATAGCCCCTCTAAGGGCAAGAAATGACTCCTTAATTAAAAAGGAAGAAATCTGGAGAAGGAACTTCTAGAAGAGGCTGCTGGGTTCATGATGCACACATCACACCGGCCACAGGAACAACACAAGAGAAGACGAACGCTAATACACAGAAGACACCGAGGTCACATGTGAACGCAATTCTACGATTCAATATGAAATCGTGTGCAATTGAATCATTTCTGAAAGAGGAAGGGAAGCAATGTGAATGCCCTTGAAATAAAGTAACGTCTTTCAATAAAGAAAAATGAATCCAACATTAGAGATGTTCGCCATGCTTTTGTCAGCTGCCGGAGGCATTGTTTGTTCTCCATTTATATTGACATTTTATTCAATTATACATTCTCCAACATACATGGAGGTGCGTATGGTGTGTATGTGTGTGCGTGTGTGTGTGTGTGTGTTGCTCTCAGCGTGTTGGTTGTCTTGATGCAGACAACCAACTCAGAGTGGGGGATCCCTCCTTCCAGGGACGGTGAGGAGTGCAACGGTTGCCATACGGGCATAAAAAGAGGTTAACAAAGCATAACCATTATAAGCGACAAAGTATAAATGGTACTTTGTCGCTTACACAGGAATGGAAGAGAGGGATTCACAATATCGCATGTACAGTATGTTACCATAACAACTGCAGTGGTTTGTGGACGTTGATTATCACCAGAATAATATCATCCGTGGGACACAAGGTACAGCCCAGCACGACTGAAACGATTTGAAGTGTCAGATAAGAGCGAAGAGTGATCAACGAACCATGTCGGGGTCGTTCCAGCGGCCCGGTCCGGCGGCAGGCTGCAGATCGTCCTGGTTGGTGTGGAACCAGTCGGAGATGCCCAGCACGCTGTCCCACGAGTCCTGGATGTCGTTGAAGTTCCGCCACAAGTTGCAGATGTCCCCGAGCAGAGAGTAGTTCACCTGCGTGGAACAAAGGTAGACAAAGCTGTGAAACATACCGATGGATCACATTACAGTAGATCACGGATGGATGGAATGGAAGGTATATTATTTAGACTTTACTTGGTTTACATATGCATCTAAATATTTATAGTTTTGACAACTCACATTTGGCGGGAGTCCACCTATGTAGACAGGCCAACTGCAGGAGTAGGCTATAGGTCTGCCTGTAGCATTCAACGCCTTGGACATCAGAGGGTACCCTACGTGGAAATATTACCACAGTTCACCAACGATTAATTAAATGTCTTTCCACTGTTATGTAAGTTGATCCTCCTCCTCCTCCTCCTCCTCCTCCTCCCCCCACAGTACCTTTCAACTGATCAATGGCGTCTGAGTTGCAACCATCAAACTTCAGGTAGTCCACGCCCCAGCCGGCGAAGGTCTGGGCGTCGAGCTCGATCTTGTCCAGGGTGGTGCCCGGGTAGCCCATGCACGTGGCGGTGCCCATGTCCGCGTAGATGCCCAGCTTCAGGCCGCGGTCGTGAACGTACTGCGCCAGGTGCGCGATGCCGCCCGGGAATCTGAGCGTCGAAAAGGAACAGGCGTCCGGCAAACAGACCACATGCATATCAAATAAGCCTTATGGGGCAAATTTTAAAAAGGTATAAACGTGCATTTTGTAATGTTTTCACTGCAGTAACTTGTGTTCAATGTTTTTCACTGCAGGCATTTATATAGTGCTAGTTTAAATCAAATGTAAATCAAAATGTGCATTACATTGTTGCCAGTGGACAGCAAAGTCATTCTCAATTTCTTTATCGGAAACTGTGGTGTTCACCGTGACTAAAGCTATCGTGTAGGGTGGGGACTGGACTGGCTGGGGATTGTACTGTACTGGGCGTGGATACTGGGAGGGATAAAGGGGCGCCGTCACGGATGGATACACAAAACCAGTAGAACCTGTTGGGATCGGGCTGCAGCCGCCCGTCGCCGCCTCTCTGCATGGTCGTCCAGCAGTCGTCGATCATGACGTACTCGTAGCCCAGCTCCCTCCAGCCGTCCTCAGACAGCCTGTCGGCCATGTCCCGGAAAAGCTTCTCACTTTGGACGGCGTGGACAGAGAGACAGACAGACAGACAGGCAGACAGACAGCATCAGTACCAGACAGGTCCAGGCTAATACTCAGGGCTTTGGGTCTTTGGGCAATAATGAAATGCCTTATTTATGAGTTCAGGTGTAAGGATTATAAGAGTGGGAGGATGTTGGTTGTATTCATGATATTGGTAGCGTTCAGAACTACTTTTAATCATTTAGAAAATGTAACAGAAGGACATTAATGATATGATGTTAATAAAACATAACAATAAAACAAGCTTCGTATAAAATGTACCCTTTTAATGTTGAGTATTTATTATTGATCAGAATCTAAGATGAGGTGTCATCTTAATCTCCCTTAATCTAGATCTGTGCTTCGATAAATCATTACAGGAACGAAAGGCTGTTCAGTGTTTACTGAGCGTCGTAAGACTGGTCCAAAGGGCAAATCCTTACCGAACCAATTGTGAACTTTTCAAATCAAGTTTCAAGTATTTTATTGTCACTTCACAGTTTACACAAGTATAAGCAGTGAGTGAACATTTTATGTGCAAAACGCCCGACAGCCGACTGCAGTTATAAAAGAATACAAATAGAAATCAATCAATCAATCAATATACTCGAGAACAATACTCATTAAATCATCGTGTGTAAAGCAGAGCATGTTGTGTGAATATGATACTGCAGCCACCTGATGCAGTTTTCGGGGTCATTTTTACAGTCGATGTCACAGCGAAAGCGCTCCCACGCCATCCATCCCATAGGTGGCGTTCTTAACAAGCCATTGTCCAGACCTGTGCCCACTGGGATGAGGGCCAGTAGCAGGAATATCTGGAAATACGCCATTCCTGGTGGGGGATGAGCGACACACACAACAAACAGTGAAACAGACACACACACACAACACACATAGTATTATGAACGAACACACACACAGACACACACACACAACACACACACACACAACACACACACACACACACACAACACACACACACACACACACACACACACACACACACACACACACACACACACACACACACACACACACACACACACACACACACACACACACACCGAGGAATGTTGGTGATATAAGTTCATTCAGGGCAAAATACACTTTGCTTACTCTTGGATCCAGTTTAGATCTATGCAGAGGGAACAGGTGAAACCCCTTTCACTGTACATATGAAAATGCTTGAAAAGTATATCTGCTATATCTGTACACAACAACCGTGTCCGTCCGGTTTACATGGAGGCCAAATGCACGAGCTGTTGATCTTGGTGATCAGCAAATATATATATACATACAATATATATATACAAATATAAACGTACGGACGAAGCGTTTACCTTCTCTGCTTTCTCCCGGGCAGCAGCAGCAGCAGCTCCTGTAGGTGTACCACTTCCTGTTAGGAGCATGTGACTGCTGTCGTGTCACGTGACACCAAAGCAGGAAATGAATGTTTTTAAGGCTGCAGGTGCCTCATGCGGTGCCGTGGTGCGTTCCATGTTTACTTGAGCCGGTCTGACCCTCGTGGGCCCCCCCCGACAGACCAGGGATCCAAACAAGCCGTCACGAAAACATCCCAAGCATGTCGTGCAGCAGAGTTCACCTTTCACCCCTGACTGGCACACACTCACTTTGAGGCGCACGTGTAAGAAAAAACAACTTGATGGGTTGCAGGTCGCACACGTTTATTTATTGAAACATTAGACATTGACGGTTATTGCTTGTTGTTACATTATATTATTTGATCATAAGTCTCGATATGGCATGGACTACATTCTCCCGCCCCCAACCCATGCGTGGTTTCCCTGAGTTTATATAGTTTGTGTGGCTTTTGTACGCTACGTCCTGTAGCTACAGAACATCACAGTGCATTTAATTGAGGAATTCATGGAACACCTTTGGGGATTCATCACATCCGCTGTCGTCTTTAATACGGATTGGCCATCGCAAACACGTAGGCCACGGGCAGCTGCAGGCCAATGTTTACAATGTGCCATTTCCCCGCAACAAGTGCTCCTAGAACCAGGCCCATAAGGTCCCCGAGGTTCCCGCCCAAGACGACCACGCCCTCGTCAAGGCCGCCGCGGCCCCTACGGACACTCCCGCCGCCCCCACGGCCCCCAGCAGAGCTCCGGCCCTCCCCCCTTGCCCCAGCACGGGGGTGATGACCTCCACCACCACGAGCAGAGCTCCGGCCAGTCCCGCGGCGCCGACGATGACCTTGACCTCTCCCGCGCCCCACCGCAGCAACGGCCCGCCGACCATCGCGCCCAACGCCACCTGGCACAGCTTCGCCCCGAAGAAGGCGGCTTTCAGGGCCTCCAGGGACGCGCGCTCGTTCATGCGGGAGGTGAGGCTCTCCCTGGAGAGGTGCTGACCCGCCGCGCGCATCTTGCTGGAGACGAACACGACCTCCTGCTCGGCGTGGAGGGTGAGCACCGCCATGACGAACGTGGCCAGCATCCCCATGCAGGCCGCCAGCATCCAGAACTTAAAGTTGGCCACCTTCATCAGCGCGTAGGCGAGGAGGACCACCAGACACAGCAGCGCTATGAGGGAAGACTGGTGAGCGCCGTAGCCGTACAGACCAAACACCGACGTCACGATGGCCAGGAGGGTCATGGGTAATCCGGAGAAGGCCAGGAAGTCCACGTATTTCACCACGACGCTGTCGATCCAGTCTTGGGCGGTTCTGTGTTCCATCTCTGCCTCTTCCCTCTCTATCCTCTGTCTCTCCATCTCCTCGCTCTGCCGGACGTCCTCCTCCCTGCTAGTGGCCGCGGGCTCCCGGTCTCTGGGCCTCACTCCTTTCTCCAGCGCCAGCATCCTCTCCTCCACCTGCACCGTCTGCTGCGCTCTCTGCTCCGCCTCTCTGGTCTCCCTATCCTGCCGGTCTCTCTCCCGGGCCAGGGCCGCCTGCCCCAGACCACAGCACACCTCCCGCTGCTGCCAGATCACATTGAGCAGGAAGTGGAGCGGGGGCTTCAGCACGGTGAATATGCTGAGGGCCCACAGGAGTCCCACCATGCCCACGTTCGTCACAATCCACTCCACGACCATGCCGAGGGTGGCCCCGCTGAGCGTGGCCCCCGTGGCCCCCGCCAGCCCGGACCACGTCCACAGGCCCACGGACTCTGCGTTGGAGACGCCGCAGCTCCCGGTGGACAGCACCACGGAGGCCGTGGCGGCGGCCAGGATCACGCCGGCCACCACGGAGCTCATGGAGGCGGTCAACGCCGTGGCCCCCAGGAGGGTGCCCAGCCCCAGGGGCCCCACGGTCCGGACCTCGTCCATCACCGGCTTCATGAAGTCCGCCGAGGTCATCACCGAGATGCTGGTGTCCACCGGGTCCTCCGTGGCTCCCAGGATGCAACCGGCCACGGCTCCCAGCGCAAAGCCCAGAGCGGCCTCCAGTAGAGGCTTTCTGGACCCTGGAATGCATCAGGAGAACACAGGTCGATATCAGATGGATGGATGACAAAGTATGTTTCCACGTGATAACATCGTGTGTAAAATGTGTTTGAATGAACTGCTCTGCTGGCAGGTGAAACGGCCTCTAAACAGCCTGTGAGGCATCTGTGCATGAAGAAAAACTGGTTGTTCTGGCTACACCAGCCGGGGTGTTGCTGTGTATGATGTCATGTTAGCTATGCGCGCTCTCTTACCACATGGTTTCAATGCCGAGTGGAACACAATTACTGTGTTGACTGTGTTACCCCAAAAAGAGACAGGGAATTGTGACCCATTGAGAAAATATATCAAGTTAGGCCAATATTTATGTATTTTTGGCCTCACACACCTAATGCCTGTTCCCGTAGGCCTGTAGCCATGAATAGGAGAACGAGAGAGAAACTGGAAATGACTTACGCAGTTTGGAGCGAGCCATGTTGATCTGTGGACAGTATCCAAGAGAGCGAGGAGAGAGAGCACCTTGTTGCTCTGGAGGGAGGCGAAAAACTGCGTTCCCCGGCGTGTTGCCAGAAGACGAGCCCTGCGTGTTACCTGCGTGTCAGGTAACTGCGAGGTGGCAGTTGGACAGTGCATGGCCAGCCTTATACAAGCCATTGTTGGGACACACCCACAACCTGTTCCTCTCCTTCTTTGTCCTCCTTAAAGGTGGGCTGACGGTGATGCTAATCGTATTGATCACTGCACTCGTGAGACATCATGTGAGTCAAACCAACATGTCTCTAGTATCTTACATCTGCCCCTTGCTGGAGCCGCCCGAGAAACTGGATTATCCGGATATGTTAAGTCAGAATCAGCTTCAGGTGCCAAGTTCACACGATACTCTCAGTTCAGACACCAAGTTTAGACGATACTCTCAGTTCAGACACCAAGTTTAGACTATACTCTCAGTTCAGACACCAAGTTTAGACTATACTCTCAGTTCAGACACCAAGTTTAGACTATACTCTCAGTTCAGACACCAAGTTTAGACTATACTCTCAGTTCAGACACCAAGGTTAGACTATACTCTCAGTTCAGGAACCAAGTTTAGACTATACTCTCAGTTCAGATACCAAGGTTAGACTATACTCTCAGTTAAATTACCATTTTCTACTTGTTTTCTAATTTAAAAAACACAAATGTTAGAATATACAATGGGCCCCCAATGTATTATAGACTTAGTAAGTCAGAATTATTACTCAGACTATTAACTAATAATACAAAATATTGCATGGATTTTTTGCATTTCATAAAAAGTGTAATGTCACCACCTTAGTCCCTAAAAATTTACTTCAAATAAAATAATTAATACAATAATTAAATAATATAATAAATAATAATAAATAAAATAATACATTTAATTTTGAAGTTGTCTCCAAATCTGCAGACATTCAAATGTGAAACATTCTTTTTTTACTCAGAAGAAGCTGCTGTTTCATTAATATTAATAAATAATGGGAAATATACTTAATTTTATTTAATTTTATTTTAATGTATTGAACAGCAACAGCCTCAGCCACGGAACCAATGAGAGCTGCTGTACTTACTGCTCTCTACCCGGAGCCTCTCGGCGGCTGCGCCTGATGACGTACTTCCGGAACAATAACGATGGCCGCGTCCAGTGAGGAACACGTGAGGCTCTCTGGTGAATATAAACACTTTAAATCTGTGATTCATCATTAATATTATCATCATTATTATCATCATGTTACCTCTCAATATGACCTCTCATCGTCATCATGTGTAATATCTATTCTATAATGTCATGTGCAATACGTCTTCTCAATATTGGTCCCATGCTATATTACCTTTCGTCATTATGTCCAATATTCTTAATATTCTTTATATCATGTGCAATACTTCCTCTTACATATTTATTATTATTATTACCCTTTTATTACGCTTCAATTATTGCCAAATGTATTATTCTTTATTATTCTTTATTATTATTGTTATTTATTATTATTATTATTATTATTACCCTTTTATTACACTTCAATTATTGCCAAATTGTTTTTGCTGACTGAATATCTTATCTTACCTATATTTTTATACTTCTCCTAGGACTTACTGTACATTTGTAAATCTGTTATATTATTTTTATTATTCTACTGTTTATTTCTCTATTGTTTTATTCTATTGCAATGCAACCTGGCACAAGAATTTCCTTCCTTATCTCATCTGATCTTAACAGGACAATAACTGTTTTACACATTGTTTGCTTTACTGTGGATGTATCACAAAGTACTAGACCAGAGGGTAGTCACTCATGACCAGGTACACGTGTGTCTGTCTGTCTCTCAGCAGGGGAGGAGGAGGAGGAGGAGGAGGAGGCTCAGCACGACAGCAGCGACCAGGGGGATGAAGATGATGATGATGAGGGAAGCGTCGAAGGAGAACATGACACAGATGATGATGATGATGATGATGGAGATGGAGATGATGACGGCGGTGAAGAGGATGATCATAACGACGCTGATGGCGGTGGAGAGGCGGACAAGGAAGATGAGCAGGGAGGTGGTGGTGATGGTGATGAAGAGCAGGGCGCTAACCCCAACGCGGGGTGGGCCGACGCCATGTCCAAGATCCTGAAGAAGAACACGCCGGCCAGCAAGCCCAGCATCCTGGTGAAGAGCAAGCAGCTGGAGAAGATCAGGGTGAAGGAGAAGCAGGAGCGCCTGGAGCTAAGGGAGAAGGTGAGGAGCAATGAAAGAGGAGGCGTGTTTGGAGTTAAATTTGGGCTGGGCAAGATATCGACATCAATATCGTGATGTGAGACTAGATATCGTCTTTGATTAAGATAAAATAAGATAAGATGGAACTTTATTGATCCCAAAGGAAATTCTTGTGCCAGGTTTCATAGCAATAGAATAAAACAAGAGAGAAATAAACTGTCAAATAATAAAAATAATATAACAGATTTACAAATTTACAGTAAGTCTAGATATTCAGTCAGCAAAAACAATCTGGCAATAATTTAAGTGTAATAAAAGAGTAATAATAATAATAGAATGGTTAGAGGAAGTATTGCACATGATATAAAGAATATTAAGAATACTGCACATAATGATGAAAGGTAATGTAGCATGGTAATATTGCAAGGATAATATTGAGAAGAAGTATTGCACATTGATTGATGAGAGAGGAGAAGAGGGGTAATATTGCAAGGTAATATTTAGAGGCAACATGATATTAATAATATAGCACATGATATTGAGAGTATTGCACATGATGTTGGGTAGTAAGTAATATTAATATTGCACGTGATTGTGGATATCGTAATATCCTGATCTGGCATTAGTGTTGTCTCCTGGTTTTAAAGGCTGCGTTATCTTAAAGTGATCTCATTAGCTGCTGTATTGTTTGCAGTTTTGCACACAAGAGAAGTATTTCATTAACACAGGAGAATACACAAATAGACTCTACCAGGTTACTTTATTCTTTGAATCTCTTGTATTGTGATGATATATCGTGATCGAGATATGAAATCACCTATATATCGGGATAGAAGATTTTTTCCCGTTTCCCCCGGCCCCGAGTTAAATGACACAGCTTGACATCTTGAAGTTCATCACCTTGTCGTTGTTCTTTAACTTCCTGTTGAAGCTGTTGGACTGAGACGTGTCATGTGATGTCGTTGTCGTAGACGGACAAGAAGCGCGCGTGGGAGATGATGTGCCGAGTGAAACCGGACATCGCCACCGACCGCGAGGCTGAGAGAACCTTCCAGAGAACGGCTACCAGGTGGGTGCATGATCTTTCTCTCTCTCTCTCTCTCTCTCTGAACTATTATCAATGGTACTTACTGGTTACGGACGCAAGAAATTCCCAAATAATTATAGTGGAATACATGCAGTCCAATGACTCTCAGCTAGTACTCATGTTGTAGGCGCTTTCACTACTTTACAAATCAAAAGTCTTGTGTAATCTGTGTTTTACACATTCCCTGTCTGCACAGCCATACCAGAGCACAGCTGCTCATGTGTTTGTTACCTGCTTCTTACTGTTTGAAGAGATCTCAGTGTACACTTCTAACAGGCAATTGTACAAGAAGTTCCTTCGGGATTAATACAGTTTTAACTTATCTTATTGGGGACATTTTGAAATATATGTCCAGTTGCATTGTTTAGGGCAGGGTCGCACCATAATAGCAGTTTCACCGTGTGACCAGTGGAGGTATTGATGTGAACGAAGGCACACCCAGCATTTACAATCGCTGTCCAACCTCTCATGTGCTTTTCTCCAACCCAGCACAAATCAAATGTGTGCCTACGAGCTCTTTCTGTACTCCTGTGTGTTCCTCAGAGGTGTCGTGCAGCTCTTCAACGCGGTACGGAAGCACCAGAACCTGGTGAACGACAAGGTGAAGGAGGTGGGAGGCTCGGAGCGCAAGAAGGCCAAGCTGCTCTCCTCGGTCACCAAGAAGGACTTCATCGACGTGCTGCGGGGGAAGAACATGGCGGGGGGCAAGGTGGTGAAGGCTGAGAAACGCACGGTGAGTTTAATATTGGCTTGTAAGCGTTGTTTTATTTAATAAGAACCTTTGCATCGTACACACGTATACCGCTTGCACTGTTTACATGTCAATCTGCAGCCAAGAAATGTATATACAGTACGATAACTGTGACATGGTTTCATGTTCTATCGGACAGGGATGGTTTTGGTTGTTACATTAGGGACAAGGACAATAAGTAAAGCGTACAACTATTTTGCCTTTGTAGTTTTTAAGGGTTTAGTGGGTGGTTATGTCAGATGACGAAACAATTTTGTGTGTGTGTTCATATAAGATGAGATAAGATAAACCTTTATTAATCCCAAAGGAAATTCTTGCATAGCAATAGAATAATAAACAATAGAGAAATAAACAGTAGAATGAATGAAAATAAAATAACACATTTACAAATTTACAGTGTGTCTAAGCTTAGGAGAAATATAAAAATATAGGTAAGATAAGATATTCAGTCCGCAAAACAAGTTGGCAATAATTGAAGTGTAATAAAAATGTACAATTTAAGTCTACAATGATGGTGGTATATAAATATAAAAATCCTAACATGCTTTTAAAAACCATACTTTCGAGAATTTATGTAAAATGCAATGTAAAACAACAAGGAGAGGGCCCGAAGGTTGCATCGTATTTGTGTAATTACGCGGCCTGCCCATGTGGTGGCACTGTCGGGCTGTTTTTAAAGAAACTGAAACTGTGTGTTTCTGGGTCGTTTTGGGGATTCAGGCGGCTGCGGACGAGGACGAGAAGCCCTCCTGGAGCGTCCTCCGCGACGACTTCATGATGGGCGCGAAAATGAAAGACTGGGACAAGCAGAGCGACACCGAGGGCGAGCAAGCCGGCGCGCAGAACGGCGGCGCGGAGGACAGCGACTCGGACTGACCGCCCCTCACCGACACCCGAACCCTTATAATGACATTGTGCCTCGGATGGAGGATCGGGGTCTGGCGGCCCTTGGTCCCCGAGACCCTGGAGGAGCACAAGATGGAAGAGTCTGCCGCCGTTCCTTCGCGGGTCAAATGGCGCTCTCCCGTCGGTGGAATCCGAACCAAAGTTGGTGTTCAGGCGACATGAGGACCCTGCCGCCTCGTTCTTGGTGCCCCGTTGCGTGTCCCGTTTTGTGCCTGTACATACAATGTTTTTGTAATACCGTGTGAATAAATAGCCAGTTGGACTATAACTGTACTCCCCCTGGTACTCTGTCTCACTTGAGTGTGTTTGTGTGTGTTTTGCAATCCATCGTGCGTTACTGACGCCGCTGATAAGAGAGTCTTGTCATCTGACTGGTCTCCCCGAGACGGAGTGCAGATTAGATAGCCGATGACCCCAGAGATGCAGTCTCTCTCGCTCTCTTTCTCTCTCTCGTTTGGTGGGGGGGGGGTGAGGAGGGAGTGAGGTTGGGGGGGGGGGGGGTCGAGCTGCTTAGTCGCCTCGCAGCCGCCAGGGTGGTGAAAACATTTGCCCAGAACCTCACCAACACTCAGAGAACGCAGGCCCATCTCTAGGGGGCGGCGTGGGGGGAGGTTTCTGCTCGATACCTCAGCAGCAGCATGTCGATTGTCGTTGAGGTTGTCATGGGAACACCGGTCACCCCCCCCCCAGCGGCCTTGTTCCTCGTTTCTATTGACACACGTCTCTTTAGTCTCTCGTCCGTCTCACTTTTCCAATAATCCTCCTGACTGTTCACTTTCATTCGGCTCTCCCTGCGTGGGCCACTCTCCCGGGCGGATGGGTTATAAACCTTGTAATGGGAGTCTGTGACCCCAACGGGAACACTGCAGGGTTCACATGACCCCCGGCAGCGCAGATGGCCGCCCGTCGCCGGCGTCCCACACTGGTGCTAATCATGTTCCCGCGGGTCGGACGCGGCCCTGCGCAGGTGCATGATCCTCGGGGTGAGGGGGGGGGTATATCCCCGCTCCGAGTGTGTTGTCGCAGAGGTTTGCGGTGAGCGAGTGAGAACTGCCTTAACATAACATTTATCATCTCTGGACAACACTGCCCACCCCCCTACCTCCCCCATACACACACACACACACACACATACACACACAACACTCCGTGGACTGGCCTCACATCTGTCTGTGCGGTTGCTGATTTAGTGACAACATCTGGTTTACACCAAGGGCCGTGGAGCAGGCCCTGAGCGCCTGTCACTGTTGACGAATGGCTCACTGCTCCGGGTACTATGGGCATGGTGGAGGAGAAAGTCCCTGGCAAATATTCCCTTCTTTTATTTAGTTATTCGTAGAAAGTACAAGTATAAATCAATTTCCTGTACATAAAGGAAACGTAAACCTCACCAGGTCAAACTAAACGACGCGTGGATCGATAGGAAATGGCGTCGCCTTTCACGGTTTCTGTCCCCCCGCGTGTAAGACCAACAGTCGACGGTGTTTGACACGGATAACTGTTGATCCGACCGCCGTGTAGTCGCTCACAAGGCCGAAGCGCATTCCTCCGGCACAGCAGAGAGGCTAAATCATCGGTGTGCGCCTCGCCTTCTTATTAACCACAAATCACATAAGGCGTGTCAAGAACGATTGTGCGTGGCCCAACACGCCGACTCAATTGGGCATTGGTTGGTTTTGAGAGGCATTTCGCGGTGGTAAATTAGATTTACCCCCACCTGCTACATTTGAATGACCACGCTGGAAGGCCTGCTGGAACATTGGGCCTGTGAATGCATGCAGCAGATGCCGGTGACCTCTGCGGTTCTGTTGTGCAGCGCATGTTCCCAACAGGTACAGGTACAGGTGTACGGCGCCGGGCGGCCATAGCAGAGTGCTGTTTATGAAACAATGAGTCCCATTACGCATGGATATAAACAAGAGGCTTACCAATACACCCTTCACTGCCCGCAATGTTAATACTGGGGATAGTAGCTATTTTACAAACCCCAAAACAGATGTGTTTATTTATCTACCTTTATGCAACCAGGGAGAGAGAGAGGAAAAAAAAGACAGACAGTCAGACAGTTTGAAACAGACAACAATCTTCATTCTATCATAGACACCCCCCTACTGTGTGACAAGTTGTGCCTTATTTGTTTTTCCTAGAAGACTAAACAGCAGCAGCAGCAGCAGCAGCCAGTTTAGGTAGGAGAGGGACGGCGTTAGGACCCTGCTGCGCCCCCCCCACCCCCCCCCCGGACCATTACGCGCGGACCATTACGCGCGGCGCTGTCCCGATGGGCACAGTGCGCACTCAGAACTCCCAGCCCGGCGCACCGTCACTCCGAGTCTCTCTGGTGGTCGGGACGCAGTGACCGCAGGCTTACTGACTTACTGACTAACTTAGTTACTTACTTACTGACTTACTTACTTGCTGACAGTGGAGGACAGGAGGAGGAGCGCGTCATGAAGAAGTAAGTCCTCTACACATCTCCATCTCAAAAGATCACTCCATCTCAGTCCTCAACCTCTCCACAACTGGATGGGCTGAGGGGAGACTCCCCTGCAAACTTCTTCAGGCAAATCTCCTTTTACCCGTTTACCTATTGACCTAAATTGCGCACAAACTTGTTATTGGCGCGTCCACTCCAGAGCGCCAGAGCTGAGAGCCAGAGCTTCATTTGTTTATGTTTGGGATCTTTTTTTTTGAGGGGTGAAAAGACAGACTGGAAAGAATGGACAGACGTGTGCACCTCTTGAAGATTGAACGGGTGATGCCAAACCCCAGCGCGCATTGAGGGGAGCGACGAGAGGAGCTTTGGAGACGTCCTGGCCGCTGCGCCCTGGTGCGCTGGAGCTGGAGCCGGAGCCGGAGACGGAGCTGGAGACGTGTTGTTGTTGTTGTCTTTATTCTGCACCAGCCAGAGAGAGAGAGAGGTGAGGTTGTCTCTGTGCGTACTGGGGCAGTGGAGACCGCATGTCTCCTTTTGGCTGCGCACACTTTACGCACACATGCGCGCCCCTTTATCCTCAGCCGGGAACGCCAGATTGCTGAGGGAATAGCGGATTTTGCCCCCTAGGAAAAGCTGAATGGATGCTCCAGGTAGGCGAACCCTTCAACATTACTGAGAACTCAAAGAAAGGGTTTTTTGGGGGGGGTGGGCTGGGATCTACCTGTGGATGAATGTCACTTCTTTTGGAGACGCCTCTGTGTCATTGAAGTCTATCATTTGGTTTCTCTGGGTTCAAGACTCTTGAAGAACTGCCCAATACACCACCACCACCACACCACCACCCAACCACCAGTCCACGATGAAGATGAACTTCTACATCCTCAGCCTCCTCCTCACCACCCTGGACCTGGCCACGGTGGCGCTCACCCTGTCCACCTGCAGCACGCTGGACATGGACCAGTTCATGCGTAAGCGCATCGAGGCCATCCGGGGTCAGATCCTGAGCAAGCTGAAGCTCACCGCGCCGCCGGAGGAGTTCCCGGCGCCGGAGGAGGTGTCCCGGGACATCGTGGCCATCTACAACAGCACCCGGGACCTCCTGCAGGAGAAGGCCAACGAGCGCGCCGCCACCTGCGAGCGGCAGCGCAGCGAGGAGGAGTACTACGCCAAGGAGGTGCACAAGGTCGACATGCAGTCCCTCTACCCCACCGAGAGTGAGTCGTGGTCTACCTGTTGGGCATGTGTGTGTGTGTGTGTGTGTGTGTGTTTGTTTGTGTGGGGGGGGGGTTCATGTGTGTGTGTGTGTGTGTGTGTGTGTGTGTGTGTGTGTGTGTGTGTGTGTGTGTGTGAGTGTGGGGGGGGTGGGTCATGTGTGTTTGGTGTGTGTGTGTGTGGGGGGGGGTATGTGTGTGTGTGTGTGTGTGTGTGTGTTGTGTGTGTGTGTGTGGCGCACGCTTGTGTGTGTGTGTGGTGTATTTTGTGTTGTGTGTGTGCTTGTGTGTGTTGTGTGTGTGTGTGTGTGTGTGTGTGTGTGTGTGTGTGTGCATGTGTGTGTGTTTTGCTGGGGGGGACGAGGACACACGACACACACACACACACACACACACACACATTCCATTCGTTCTAGGATCGGTTCAGGGGGAATATGACAAAGCAGACAGTTTGGTTATGCTTCATTATGCTCCAGCAGTCGTACACAAACAACAACAAACAGAACAACAAACAGAACAACAAACAGAACAACAAACAGAACAACAAACCCAAACTGATCTTCTGAGTCTTCTTCTCCGTTTCCTGGAGTAGAAAGTGGATGAATTCTCTTAATGCCTTGTTATGGATTGTTAAGGATCAGTCAATAATGATTACCACCTGGGGAATCGGCCCCAACATAGCTTCCGGAATCTCTTTACTGTGTGTGTGTGTGAGTGTGTGTGTGTGTGTGTGTGTGTGTGTGTGTGTGTGTGTGTGGAGAGTGGCATGTGAAAACCCTCCCTCCCTCCCTCCCTCCCTCCCTCCTTCGATGTGGGGTGGAGTGGGGTGGGTTGGGGTGGAGTGGGGCGATCAAAGCCGCGGCAGCAGAAGAAGAAAGCGCGGCGTCCGTGTTCTCATCATAATGATCATAAATCCTCCCGCACCGCCGCTGACCCCGCCGCCCCCCCCCTCTCCGGTACGACCCGGAGTAATATATGTACATAAGTACTGTATATATGTATTTAAGTATATATGTGGTACGGAGGAAAAATAAATTAGCGCATATTTTACTTGCCCCGAGGTGTACTCTGCATTAACTGTTAGTGCTTGGCCTCGTCTGCCGTAGAAACAGCGGGGAATATGAATAGATCTGGCGACGGGCCACGCGCCGTCAGAAAAGTATTTATGGGGAATAAATAAGACTGGGTCAACAACGGAGAGAGAGAGAGAGAGAGAGAGAGAGAGAGAGAGAGAGAGAGAGAGAGAGAGAGAGAGAGGGAGAGAGAGAGAGACGGGCAGAATTCATCCTATTAATCTAAATGTCTGAGGCCGCTCTGCTCCTTAGATCTCCTGAGGTATGATGACAAGAGAGAGAGAGAGAGACAGAGAGAGAGAGATGAAGGGGAAGACGAAGGGGAGAGAGGGGAGAGAGAAAGGGGAGAGAGACAGAGAGGGAGAGAGAGAGAGAGACAGAGAGGGGGAGAAAGAGAGACAGGGAGAGAGAGGGATAGAGACAGAGAGAGGGAGAGAGAGAGAGGGGGGATGGAGAGAGAGAGAGGGGGAGAAAGAGAGGGAGAGAGAGAGGGGGGAGAGATTGGGAAAGAGGGAGAGAGAGAGGAGGGGAGAGAGGAGAGGATGAACAAGAGAGAGAGAGAAAGAGAGAGAGACAGAGAGGGAGAGAGAGGGAGACAATATGAGTTTGCCTATTTTCCTTCTCCAGTCAGTGCGAAAATAAATGTCCTTGCCAGTTAATGCACATGTACAAACACACTGTTTCTCTCTCTCTCTCCGTCTCTCTCTCTCTCTCTCTCTCTCTTTCTCACACATGTACACACACACACACGCACACACACACACACACACACACACACACACACACAGGGTATCACCCTTATTTGGTGGGGCGCCAGGGAGTCCTCTGAGACGGCTCTGTGGTGCACAGCGGCATTGGGACCCACACAAATATGTGGAAGGGTCTGAGGGTGTGTGTGTGTGTGTGGTGTGTGTGTGTGTGGGTGTGTGTGTGTGTGGTGTGTGTGTGTGTGTGTCGGTGTGTGTGTGTGTGTGTGTGAAGGCAGAGGAGGAGGAGGAGGGGGAGGAGGGCTGGAGGTGGAGGAAGATCGAGGAAGGGCCCCGGTCCTGGTTGGCAGCGCTATTTGAACGAGGCGGGCTGGAAGTCATTGTTCATGGCTGCCGTGGCTCCACCAGCCTCTCTTGCCCCGCGCCGCTCTGACACTTGCTCCATGGAAAATTCCAGCCCAAGACCTGCAGCCACCGAGCTTCTGCTGAGTGGCAGCGGCTCGGAGAGGGAGACAGAGAGGGAGATTATTTTCCTCCCCCCTCCACTCCCCCCTACTCACCCACCACCACCCCAAAAAAATATACCCCTTGCCCACTTCTTGCGGTTCTCTACCTCTGTCTCCAGCTCACTGAACAACACTTACTCCTCATTCCTCCTCCTCCTCCTCCTCCCCTCCTCCTCACTCCTCCTCCTCCTCCACCTCCTCCCCTCTCTCCCTCCTCCTCCCTCCTCCTCCTTCCATCTCCTCCACCTCCTCCTTCTCATTCTCATTCTCCCTCCCCTTCCTCCTCCTCTACTTCTCCTCCACCTCCCCCCCTTTCCTCCTCCTCCTCCTCATTCTCTTCCTGCTCCACTCCTTCTCCCCCCCTCCCTCCCTTCTCCTCATCTCTCCCTCCATATCTCTCCTCCTCTTCCATCTCCTCTTCCTCGCCTCCACCTCCTCACCTTCCTCCTTCTCCTCCACCTCCCCCCCTTTCCTCCTCCTCTACTTCTCCTCCTCTACCTCTCCCCCTTTCCTCCTCCTCCTCATTCTCCTCCTCCTCCACTACATCTCCCTCCCTCCCCTCCCTTCTCCTCATCCCCCCCTCCATATCTCTCCTCCTCTTCCATCTCCTCCCTCCTGCCGCCGCCTCCTCACCTTCCTCCTTCTCCTCCTCCACCTCCCCCCCTCCTCCTCCTCCTCCAACTCCCTCTCCTCCTCTTCGTCACCTCCCTCCTCCTCAAACCGGTTCCTCTCACTAGGGTCATTATGTGGTCTCCGTCTACCTATATGGAACACCTACGTATGTCCCGGCTATAAAAGTGAGTCGCTCCACAGGTAAAGGGTGGGGTTGTGGGGTTGTGGGGGGTGGGTGGTGGGTGGTGCGGGGGGTACAATGATTCCCTGTTTGGCTGATTAGTGGACTGGTAGTATAGCGTCGTTAATGTGTCTTTGGCACGGGCCAACACAGTCCCCCGACGAGTTATAGTGCGGCTCCCCGCTGAGGGCTAATTCTACCTGCTGGGCCTATTGGCTACCGGCGAACACGGTGACCCTGTGTGTGTGTGTGTGTGTGTGTGTGTGTGTGTTTATGTGTGTTTTTTTCATGTTCTTTTTCAGTTCATTGTACGGGAGTAAGCTCCGGCAAACGGGAATGTTTACTAGGCCCGAGCGTGGAGGGAGCGTCGCATACGTTGAGAACAATGCGGTCGAGGCAACACATCCCAGGAAGGCAGGCTCCCCACGATAACAATTCAAAACAATTACATTGTTTCCTGTAATTGTCGAATCATTGTTAATTCAGCGTGATATCTAATTCGTGAATCTGAGCCTGGAGCCTGGACTACGCTGCAACTCACACAACACACACACACACACAACACACACAACACACACAACACACACTCACACAACACTCCCCCCCATGCACTACACACACACACCACACACACACACACATCACACACACACAACACACACTGCCCACCACCCCCCTGCCCCATGGCACACACACACTTAACCCCAACACACACACACCACACACACCACACACACCCAACACACACACACACACACACTCACACACACACAACACACAACACACACACTCCACACACTCCCCCCCCCCCTGGCACAACTACACACACAACACCACACACACAACACACACACACAACGACAACACCCCCCCATGCACACACACACACACACACACCACACACACACGCAACACTCAGCATGAAAATTACAGTCCCAATCTGTTATCAGTTCATTTGAGCGTGACCTTGGGTGCAGACCACAGTAAACTTGTAGTAAAAACTCCGGCATGGGGCCTGTTTGGTTAGCCTTTTAGAGACCATTAGAAAGGGTTCAGCTGTAATGGAGAGGAAACAGGAAAAAGCAGGGGATTCACTCGTTATTTATTTAGCCGTTTAAAGTTAATCTGAGCCACATGTCGTATCGTGCTATTATCTCGTGATTTATATTTAAACAGAGCTAATTGCAACAATTCACCACACAATCACATTACACCTTATTTAAGATACCTTTGGTCAGAATTTGTAGAACGGTAATCGGGCAAAATATCAACCAGCTAACAACCAGCGACTCCGACTGAATTATATGGCTGCCTCCTCTGAGCCATGGTTCGTCCTCTGAGTCACGGACACCACTTGGTTCGTCCTCGGAGTCACAGACACCGCTTGGTTCCTCCTCCGAGTCACGGACACCGCTCGGTTCCTCTTCTGAGGCTGCTTGGTTCCTCCTCCGAGTCACGGACACCGCTCGGTTCCTCCTCTGAGGCTGCTTGGTTCCTCCTCCGAGTCACAGACACCGCTTGGTTCCTCCTCCGAGTCACGGACACCGCTTGGTTCCTCCTCTGAGGCTGGCTCTTGGTTCCTCCTCCGAGTCACGGACACCGCTTGGTTCCTCCTCTGAGGCTGCTCGGTTCCTCCTCCGAGTCACAAACACTGCTTGGTTCCTCTTCCAAGGCACGGACACCAGATTGGTTACTCGCTCCGAGCACGGACAAGATTGGTTAAAACCTTTTTCCTCCCGAGGCACGGACACCGGTTAGTTCCTCCGGAAGCGGCCGCTCTCCTCTTGTCTATGTATCCGCTCTCATTATCAGCGGGTGGAAGGTGAGCGGTGGGCCGAAAACAAACTGCAGACGCATTCCTGCGGTGGCCCTCGAGGAAGGAGGCTCCCGTAGTCCTGGCACAGATCACAAAGTGAAAGAAGGGCCTCTAATTTGGTGTTTAGAGTCGACACAGGAAGGATGTGCCGCTTTGATAATGCAAAGCAGGGACTGTCAAGGACATACCCCGGGAGGCTCATTTAGCTGATGCGTACGTTGTGTGTGTGAGTGTGTGTGTGTGTGTGTGTGTGTTGTGTGTGTATGTGTGTGTGTGTCTGTGTGTGTGTGTGTGTGTGTGTGTGTGTGTGTGTGTTGCCGAGCCTGGCCATGCCTCCTCAGTTTTAAAGGTCAATACAGGAGTTACGTGGGCCGCCTCACGTCATTATAAGTGCTTGGGGGGTAACTTTGGCGTGTTGTAAGTAAGGCGGACCTTGGACAGCATGAAAGGCCCGGTTGTGTACCCGGCGGTTCGCTGCGTGACTCAGGGCGGAGGAACTTAAAGGGGCCGGTCTCCGGAGCGCCGTCCCACCCCAAATTGTTTGTAGGCTTGGGTACCGGCGTCTAGACCGGGTCTAGCTCCCTCACTTCCTGTTCCTGACGTTCGGATTCGCGGGTCGCGCCTGCCGTCGGCTCCAGCTGCGCTGCCCCCGGGTTCCGCCCTTCGGACTCAACTCGAGACCGGCCCGCCCAATCACAGCTCAGGCGGCACCCGATCGGCCCCAGTTGTCGCGGCAATCATCGATCTTGTGTTGGCTGATGAGAGAGCTCATCAGCTCACACATTTACTGTATGTGTGAGCGATTGCAAAGGAGACACATTCTGTTGTGTTGCCTGCAATCTGCTGTTACCTCAAAGCGAGTGTTGTAGCAGCGAGCAAGCAGGGCTTCAGTGTTTTGTTGTTTTGTCGAAGCTGGTATGTCTGACTTCTGAGTTCTGAGTTCGACGTTTTCCTGGTATTTTTAGTGCGTCGAAGTCACAGTTTGAGCGCTTACTTTGGGGTTTTTGCTTTCTCGCTCCCGGCCAAACCCAACCCACATTTTATAATCTAATTTACCCCGAGGGCCGGCTGCCACCACGGCCGGCAACTCCTCGTATTTTCATCCTCAACTTCCTCGCTTCTCCGTTCCCCCGGAGATGAAGCAACCAGCGATGGAGAGATCGGGAGAGAGAGAAAGAGAGAGAGAGAGAGAGAGAGAGAGAGAGAGAGAGAGAAGGGGGTGTTCACAGATGGGAACGGTCGCGGTGAACGGTGACACCCTTCATCCTCGGCGGCCGGGCGGGTGCCGGCCGCCGCTGAGCCGAGCTTTCCTCGCTTCTTCTTGTTGTTGTTGTTGTGAGCGCGGCCGCCTTACGCAAGCCCTGGACCCGGCAGCCGCCCCTGGCCCGGCGGAACCGGCCAACTGTGGGGCCGCTCGGTGTTGCGTAACATCATCAACGGAGAGAGAGAGAGAGAGAGAGAGAGAGAGAGAGAGAGAAAGAGAACGAGAGAGAGAGAGAGTGTAAGAGAATAACAACTTCTCTTCCAGCTCTCGTTCTGAGTCCCTGCCACAGCACAACGGAACCCGGGGCCGCGGTGAGATTGTACCGAGCGGGAATAAAATGGGCCCTTTGTCCTTTGATCCAACGCTGCAACACAGGTTAGGGTTGTGGCCCCGGACCCCCGGCCCCCTGCCCCCCCCCCCCCCCGACACCGGCCCTGGTGGCTGGGGGGGCCCTCTACCGCCTCATAGCGGAGCAGACCTCAGCCGCCTGCTGAATGTTTTCAGTGAGGTTGGAAGCTATTGCGGCCCGCTGCTACGCAACAACACGCCTGACATGCAGAGCTGTGTGTGTGTGTGTGTGTGTGTGTGTGTGTGTGTGTGTGTGTGTGTGTGTGTGTGTGTGTGTGTGTGTGTGTGTGTGTGTGTGTGTGTGTGTGTGTGTGTGATGTGGTCATGGTTGGTTACCTTTGGTGATTTAATGAGGCCGGGCTGGTCTACCCAATGACCAACACTCGAGATGCCAGTTTGTGTGTGGGTGTCTCTCTCTTCCCCCCCCCCCCCTCCCTCTCGCTCTCTCTCTCTCTCTCTCTCTCTCCCTCTCTCTCTCTCTCCCTCTTCCCTCTCCCTCTCTCTCCCTCGCTCTCTCGCTCTCTCTCCCTTTCGCTCTCTCTCCCTCCCTCTCTCTCTCTCCCCTCTCTCTCCCTCTCGCTCTCTCTCTCTCCCTCTCTTTCTTCCCTCTCTTTCCCTTTCTCTCTCGCTCTCTCTCTCTCTCTCTCTCCCTCCCTTCTCTCTCTCCCCCCCTCTCTCTCTCCCTCTCTCTCTCTCTCTCCCTCTCTCCGGTGTGTGTCTCTTTGTGTTTTGCTTGTCATTACAGTGTGTGTGTGTGTGTGTGTGTGTGTGTGTGTGTGTGTGTGTGTGTGTGTGCGTGTGTTGTGTGTGTGAGTGTCTGAGCGTCTGTGGATCAGGAATGACAGGTATTTATATTCGTATTTATTTATACGCTGTTGTCCCCCGGCGATCGTCCACCACCGCGGCGGGGGGGGGGGGGGGGGGGGGAGGGGCTACACGTCCTGTGACCTGCGCGACCCGTTCACCTGTCAATCCTGGCACCCGGTCTGACGTATGCGTGGTTTATTTGTGTGGCCGGGAGGCTTCTGGGACTCTCATCACCTCAGCAACACTGGGGGAGGAGGGGGGAGGAGGGGGCAGGGGGGTGAGGATGGGGAGGCGGCTTCAAAGTGGCGTGTATTTTTAGTACCGTCGGGGATTATGTGCTGCCGACTTGTTTTCAATTTGCCGTTGGCAGGTGAGGCGGTCGGGGCGGGGTTGGGGGTGGGGGGGGGGGGAGGGGGCGGAGCCAGACGGGCGGGGAACTGTCTCCCATCCACGGCTCTCTCTCTCTTTCTACTCCCCCCCCCACCCTCTTGCTCTCTCTCTCTGTCTCTGTCTCTCTCCCTCTCTCTCACACGCCATACTCTCTCTCTCTCTCTCTCTCTCTTTCTCTCTCTCTCTCCTCTGTCTCTCTCCCCTCCTTTCGTTCTCTCGACACAAAGACGTCCATTCAGGCCGCTTGACATTTGAGGCGAAACAAACGATTCCTCAGAAAGACGCGGGGAGAAACGGTGCTGTCAGACACCATCGCATCTTTGCGCTCGTCCTCCT
>PIJE02002735.1:43860-48860 GCA_002895965.2 Coryphaenoides rupestris
GTCCGGTTCGCTCCCAAGCTCTCTCTCCTCCTCTCCCCCCCGCCCCTCCAGGAAAGGAAGGAAGTGTGATCCGTTTCGACAGATCTGAAGACAAGTTTACTCCTCTGCCTCCGAAACCCAAGGTCTGCGCTCTCACCATGACATAAGAAAATGTCAAAACTTTACATTCACACGCCCAAATATAGATTATTTATGAAAATGAATCATCCATTAGTGTGTGTGTGTGTGTGTGTGTGTGTGTGTAGAATAACCTAATTCAAGTGTTTTGCCATGATAGTATAAGAGCTGCATAAAACTATTACACTTTGTTAATAGTCAAAATAACATCTACAAATTTGCTCCGGTGGCGGGGGGGTGGGGGTGGGGGGGGGTCTGCTCATTTGTACCCCTGCCGCGGCTGATTATAATAACGACGTTAAAGCGTATCATCGCGGGCTCGTCCCGCCCGGATCACCCTAACCAATCGCAGCGTGTGCCGCGTGCTCTGATGTCATGGCGGCGATGAGTAATGATGTGACGGATCGCTGCGGAGTGTGGCGGCGGCGGACCATGTGTGTCCACGGCGTGTGACAGATGCCATGTGACATCAGCCTCTGCTCTGGGGAGCGATCCAACACCCAGACATCCCTCCCAGGGAGTGTGTGTGTGTGTGTGTGTGTGTGTGTGTGTGTGTGTGTGTGTGTGTGTGTGTGAAGTGCCTTCTCTGTGACACTGTTGTCATGCTCATTGGGGCATGGATGGGGCAACACACACACACACACACATACACACACACACACACATGGTTACACACATACACACACACACACACACACAGACCACGACGGCGCCATTTGTGGTGAATGATCTTCGTGTCACGTTCGTCTTAAGTCAGGGTAACGTGGTCTGCCTCCACTTTGGGCTGGCCGCCTCCCCAGCCAGATTAAGGCCAGATTTACGAGACACTCAAGCAGAGCATCTCGTTCTTCTTCGGTCGTAGAAAAAAAAACCTCACACACACACACACACAGACGCAAGTATATACGTAAGCATGCGTGTGTGATGGTGTGGGTGTGTGCGTGTGTGTGTGTGTGTGTGTGTGTGTGTGTGTGTGTGTGTATGCGTGCATAAAGTGTGCTTGCTTGCCCAAAAGCCCCTCGGTGAATGTGGGCAGTGTTGTGTCGAGCACAGCCGCCTCATTCATGGGGTCGGGTGGTGCTCTGCAGTGCAAACACTCACGCCTTAGAGCCGGCCCTCCGCCCGGGGATGGAGGTGCCACTATGACCTTCTCTGTTGACGGACGGGAAGGAAACGGTGCGAAACAACCCCACCCCCCCCCCCCAACTCCACTACCCCTACCCCTCCGTCCTCCTCCTCTTCCTCCTCCTCCTCCTCGTTTGCCTCTATACCCCCCATCTCTGCTCCTCCACCCCCCGCTGGGCTCCGAGCTGCCCGGAACCCGGCTAACCCTCCTTGCACCCACCCACCCATCCAGAGTTTCTGGCCTGGAGGGCTGGAGGGCCAGGGAGGGTGGGAAGGTGCTGGTGGTGGTGGTGCTGCTGGTGGTGGTGCTGCTGGTGAGTGGGTTATATGGAGTTACGGAGTTACTGTAGAGCGGGCATTGAGAGCCCCCTGGGTGGAGGAAACATGACACCGGCGGCCAGCAGCCAGAGATATTTCATAGGTGGTTGCGAGAGTCCCGGTAGGGTATGCGCTGGACAAACAAGGTCAGAGGTCGCGTGACGTCATCCCCTCGGCCCGGCGTGGAGCTCACATGGCTGCTCCACATTCACGCTTTTAGTATCAAAATGTCTTTTGTTTCGGATTGAACTCGTCTTCTCCGTCTGAAGTTCTCTCTCTCTCTCTCTCTCTCTCTCTCAGCACACACACACCGACACACACACACACACACACACACACACACACACACACACACACACACACACACACACACACACACACACACACACCACACACACACTCACCACACACACACACACACACACACACACACACACACACACACACACCCCATCCGTCTCCGGGCCTCTGGGCCACGCCCCGGCCTGTCCCTCCGTCTCCGGGCGCGTTGTGTTGTGGTCGCGTGCGTCCTTTAAACAAACCTGGGGTGTCTCGCTAATCCGGAGCTCCTTCTGCCCAACAATTACAGCCATTCATCTCCCCGCCGACTGCGAAGGGGCCTCTTCCCCCTCCCCCTCCTCCTCCTCCTCCTCCCCCTCCTCCCCCTCCTCCCCTTCCTCTCCTCCTCCTCTACCTCCGCCTCCTCCTCCTCCTCCTTCTCCTCCTCCGCCTCCTCCTCCTCCTCCTCTTCCTCCTCCTCCACCCCCAGCGCACGGTGTGGTGGCGGGGCCCTGTCAAACACTTACCACGGCACATATGGTTTCCAGTAGTACTGGGGGGGTGGTGGTGTGTGGGGAGGGGGGGGAACTGGTGGTTGGTTGTCAGACACCAGGCTACACACACACACACACACACACACACACACACACACACACACAGCCCTGTGTGTGTGTGTGTTGGGGGGGGGGGGGGGGTTGTAGTGTCTCACCCTGTCCCCCTGTGTAAGCTCCTGTCAAACAGCCACTTCCAACAGAACACATGGCTCCCAAGTGGCGCGCGAGCGTTGCTACTGCGCTAGCGGCGCGCTACTGTGTGCGCGGCGTCTCGGCGGCCGCCAACATGTGGCTGCAGTGTGGCTCTCTCTAGATGCTTGTTTGTTTCTGTGTGTGTGTGTGTGTGCGTGTGTGTGTGCGTGTGTGTGTGTATGCGTGTGTGTGTATGCGTGCGTGTGGCCCGATGGCCAAGGCCTCGCTGTTATTAATTTAGCGGCACGGTTCCTATTACCGTGATCATCATGTCACGATCGGAGACAGTGAGCGTCTTTGAAAATGCCTCTGAAGATGAAGTCTCTCTTTTATTCCCGTATTGCAACCCAGCGGTTGTCTGGCAACGGGAAGGTCGCTGGTTCGATCCCCGGGCTCCTCCCCCTCCTCCTAGCTAAGTGTGGAGGTGTCCCTGAGCAAGACACCACCTAACCCTACCTGCTCCTCCTAGCTAAGTGTGGAGGTGTCCCTGAGCAAGACACCACCTAACCCTACCTGCTCCTCCTAGCTAAGTGTGGAGGTGTCCCTGAGCAAGACACCACCTAACCCTACCTGCTCCTCCTAGCTAAGTGTGGAGGTGTCCCCTGAGCGAGACACCACCTAACCCTACCTGCTCCTCCTAGCTAAGTGTGGAGGTGTCCCTGAGCAAGACACCACCTAACCCTACCTGCTCCTCCTAGCTAAGTGTGGAGGTGTCCCTGAGCAAGACACCACCTAACCCTACCTGCTCCTCCTAGCTAAGTGTGGAGGTGTCCCTGAGCAAGACACCACCTAACCCTACCTGCTCCTCCTAGCTAAGTGTGGAGGTGTCCCTGAGCAAGACACCACCTAACCCTACCTGCTCCTGACGTGTTGGTTGTTACCTTGCGTGGTCGACACCGCCGCCGTCGGGGTGTATGAATGGGTGAACGTGAGGCGATACCGTAAAGCGCTTTGGATAAACCTGACCCCGTCCGCGTCTCTGTGGTGTCCAGACTCCATCCCGGCCGCCCACTACAACCCGTACTTCCGGAGGCTGACGTTCGACGTGTCCTCCATGGAGAAGAACGCGTCCAACCTGGTGAAGGCAGAGCTGCGGGTCTTCAGGCTGCAGAACCCCAAGGCCCGGGTCTCCGAGCAGCGCATCGAACTCTACCAGGTACCCACCACCACCACACGCCCTCGCCTCTCTCTCTCTCTCTCTCTCTCTCTCTCTCTCTCTCTCTCTCTCTCTCCCTGGGAGTCACCATCCAGAGGTTCACGCTACACAGGAAAGGCCTCTGTGTGCTTCTTCTGAAATGCATCGGAAACCCGGCTTCCGACACTTCTGTTGGGTTCTTTTCGTTTGTTCGTTTGAGAACTTATTTTTCAACCCATTTTCAACCTATGGGGGATCTGGGTGCAGGCAACATGATGGAAAGGTAAAGATCATTAATCGGCGAAGTTGTTCCCCTTTAAGATGAGAGTTGTGTCTTAAAGAAGCGCTTGAGATGAGTCACTGCTCTGATAATACCTGGACTATCGTTCCCACGCATTCCCGAGCGATCCGGGTGGCCCCCGTCTTACCGCAGGGCTGCAGGACGGCGCCGCGGACGGACCTCTTATCTGTTTGGTTAGATGTCCTCCTGTCTGCGAGCCTTTAAACACGGCGAGTGATTCAGGGAGCTGATGCGGAGACACTCATCTCCGCGGTTGTTAGCCAGGGGCCTGCATCGTTTCGCTCTCGCTCTCCCTGTCTCTCTGACCCCTCTGTCTGTCTGTCTGTCTGTCTCTGTGTGTGTCTCTCTCTACCTGACATACACACACATCTGTCTGTCTGTCTGTCTGTCTGTCTCTCTTTCTGTCTCGGTCTCGGTCTCGGTCTCGGTCTCGGTCTCTGTCTCGGTCTCTCTCTCTCTGTCTCTTTGGAGTCTGTCTGTCTGTCTGTCTCTCTTTCTGTCTGTCTGTCTCGGTCTCGGTCTCGGTCTCGGTTTCTGTCTCGGTCTCGGTCTCTTTCTCCGTCTCGGTTCTCGGTCTCTTTCTCCGTCTCGGTCTCTGTCTCGGTCTCTGTCTCGGGTTTCTGTCTCGGTTTCTGTCTCGGTCTCGCGGTCTCTTTCTCGGTCTCGGTCTTGGGTCTCTCTGTCTCGGTCTCTCTCTCTCTCTGTCTCTTTGGATTCTGTCTGTCTGTCAGTCAGTCAGTCAGTCAGTCTGTCTGTCTGTCTGCTGCCTGGCTCACACCGAGGCCTGGCTCCTGGCTGCACCATGCAGTTCCCAGGCTGTGTTTACATGGAGACTTAGAGATGACAGGCGGGCTAAACAACGTGTCCGGGGGGGCGGATGGGGCAGGGGGGGGGGCGGGTCTCGCACTCAACACGGCGGTGGACAGAGAGAGAGAGAGAGAGAGAGAGAGAGAGAGAGAGAGAGAGAGAGCCGGTCCGA
>PIJE02002735.1:53860-58045 GCA_002895965.2 Coryphaenoides rupestris
AGGCGGACGAGGGTGAAGATGAGGGCGGTTGTCTTTGTCGTGATGAAGGCTTTGGGGAGAGGGGGGGGGAGTGGGGTGGGGGGGGGGGGCAAGACAGCGGAGACGCGACCTGCAGCCTGAAGAGGATTTAACGAAAGTGTCAAATTAAGGGAATTTTCCATGTTTCCGCAGGGTTATTTTAACACGAAAATCCAGCCCATACATGCGTGTTCTTTGTACTTATTGTGTGTATTATTTGTGTGTCATTTCGGTGAGAGTTTGTCGCAGGAGATCATCGCCGTCAGCGTGTCGTTTTTTCAGACAAATGTGAAGCGTCTTTGTCCGCGAATCATCCCGCCGAACTTCACATACACGCAGAACGCTGTCCTTCAGCCATTTGCTTTATCGTTCTTTATTAAACTAAAAATTGCACTGATGCTATCTCGATTTCACTCGTACTGTCAATACCGGTGAGTCTTATCTTACTCCTCCTCCTCCCCCACCCCGACCCCCTCACCTCCCACATCCTTTTATACCAAATGAGGAGCATTCATGTAGGTAACGCAGTCCCCTCCCACACCCTCCACCCGCCATGACCCCTCCACCCTTCCACACCCTCCACCCCCCATGACCCCTCCAAACTTCCTGACCCCTGCACCCCCAACCCCTCTACCGGCGACCCTTCCACCCCTCCTGACCCCTCCACCCTTCCTGACCCCTCCACCCTTCCTGACCCCTCCACCCTTCCTGACCCCTCCACCCCCATGACCCCTCTGCCGGCGACCTCCCACCTCCGCGCGGAGGGAGGGAGCGAGGTCGTCAGACGTCGTCACGATAGAGCTGTTACTTTTGTTTATTTTGGTTTTTGTTTTTTATGATTTATTTGTCGTGTTCATGATGATGATGATGATGACGATGACATTGTTGTTGTTGTTGTTGTTGACCCACTGCGACGCGTCGTAACGCAGTACTTGTTTGTCGGTGCTCTAGTGGTAAATAAATTAATTAAGTTACACGTTTGTGTGTCTGTGCTTCTTGACGGTTTGCGCCCCGGGAGGCGATCTTCTCCTGGTTCGGTCTGTGTCCGTCTGGACCCCACCGCTGATGCAACACCGGGCCTATATATTGTTTTGTTTTGCCGAGGGTTCTTTTTCTTCCGCAGAAAGCCGCGGGAGAATAAACCACAAAGGGCTCGGGTTCCTCCGCTCCGTCTAATGCATTAGTGTGTCAGAGAGGGATGATATTTACTACTCAAAACTAAACGGTGAGACGGCTGAACCCGAGGACGCGCCACAACGGGACCAACACGGAGGTCGGGCGAGCGCAGCGCCGCCACAGCGGCGCAGGAAGCAGGCGTGCGTGATTTTGTGCCCCTGATAGGGATAGTTGTGTGCGGCGTGCCCGTCGTACCAGAGATACCAGCGCGGTGCGGCAGGAAGACCGGAGGACAGGAACACGTAAATAATCGTGGGAGGTTCTCGCGTTGAGTGAACTCCCCGGAGAGAGAGAGAGAGAAGAGAGAGAGAGAGAGAGAGAGAGAGAGAGAGAGTTTTTTTTACGCTGGAACCTAGCGCTGGGCAGGCAGTCTCTGTGTGAGGGATGAGATATGCACATGGAGGGTTGGGGGGGGGGCTAGCGCAGTGTGGAACAGTGTGGTGGGTCTAACATCGTGTGGGACGCCCTCATTCCTGCTTGACTACGTTCTAGTGATGCACCCCCCACCCCCCACGTCCCATCACATCGCTCTGCTCCCCCACCACCACCACCACCACCACACCACCACCGCCCACCGGCCACCGGACCCCCTGTTCTCTCAGGGGGGTCTCACCTGAGGCACTTTCATCTGTGGGGTCTCTGCCGTCATCGCGTCGAAGCAACACACCGTACGGCCGCATTCACACACACACACACGCACACACACGCACGCGCACACACACACACGGCACACACACACACACGCACACACACAACACACTACACGCACGGCTGCCTGCCATCAAAGAGAGTCAAGGAGAACTGGCCGCGTGCCTCGATGGATGTTGGACGTCGGGGGGGGGGGGGGGCTTTCGCCTGCGGTGGACGGCATCGGGAGATATCGACGCCAACGCGCACGCATGCAGCCGGCGACGCTGGTCAGCAGATGATGAGGGTTGTGACCCGGGGGTTGCTTGAGGTCACATGATGCGGCGACGCAACGTGTTCCCAACGTAGAACAGATTCCACTGTTATGTAAAACTCACTCACAATGCTGACGACGGCTCCGGGGGAAACATCGTCGTCTTCTTCTTCTTCTTCGACAACATCACGGCGTTTTACTGACTACATTTCGCAGCGGGATTCCCCATTTTCCAAGCGATGCGGTTACAGAGTTGGTCGGTGTGATTGTCGTGACGGGTCCACGCAGATAAAAACCTTTTATTTATTTTTTATTTGGTTTTTAAAAGAGTAGAAGTGCTAAATCAAACGCTTCCGTGTATGCGAGTTTGCGAAAGGAACACAATCTTAACAACAACCTTTGACTTAGTTAGTATTTTTCATGACATTTGATTCTGTAAACTAACGATTTGCCTTTGGCAGCGTAACATCTCAGTGGGGTAGGCAAGCCAAGTCAACTCCAGCGACAACACTCAACGCACAATTCTAACTCACACACGAGAGCCTGTCTCAGTGTGTCTGCGACCGGCAGAAGCTGCCAACCAGAACACCTGCTGGTTAATTGCGGGTCCTACCGAGCGTCTGAATAGCGCTGGTGAGCATTCTTGAGCTTTCGCTGTGCTGACCCTATGTCACAGCCAGCTCGAGAAGTTCTGCGGAGCCTGTAGAGTGTGCTCGGCGGTCTTAATTTTTTCGGCCATATTATTTTCGATGAGTGAGTGCTGTGATCGATTGTGCTATTGTTGTCCTGAGTGTCTAATTGTGAAGCGAGGCCGCTTGTGTGTTTCTAAGCGGTTAAACAGTAAAAGGTGATGGGTCTTCACAACTTTTCATGGAAACGTTTATCCGACCTTACCAATGCTTGTGTGGGCATGAGTACATCATAAGACAGTGGGGCAACATCGGTTTAGGCATCAAACACCAAGCGTTTAGTCGCGAGAGTGCATGGATGTCCAAACTGCACTTATCTCGCGCTCAAACGCATTTTGCAGCCACGCACACAATAACCTCATAAGACGCTATTGCCAATGATCCCTCTGTATGTATCTTGTGCTGGTGCACCTCTACTTGCTTCCCTACCGTTTTGGAGTTGGGGGGTTATTGCATTCGAGAGTAGTTCACAATTCATTTTCACAATAGGCGCTTGTGTGTTCTAGGCGGTTAAACAGTAAAAGGTGATGGGGTTCTTCACAACTTTCATGAAACGTTTATCCGGACCTTGACCAATGCTTTGTGGCGCATGAGTACATCATAGACATGGAAGGCAAACATCGGTTTTAGGCATCAAACACAAGGCGTTTAGTCGCTGAGAGGCATGGATGTCCAAACTGCACTATCTCTCGCGCTCAAACCGCATTTGCAGACCACGCACATCAATAACCTCATGAAGACGCTATTGTCCAAACTGAGTTCCTCTGTCAAACTGGTTGATTCTGTGCCTCGGTGCACCTCTACTTTCCTTTTCCCTCCGTTTTGGAGTTGGGGGTTATTATAAAGATTACTATATATTAATACGTCTAATAATATTTAGATTTTATATAATTTATCGTAAGAATTTTTAATTATATTATAATAAATATAATAATAATAATAAATATATATTTATATATTATAGTAATTTTTACGCAGCTGCGGCTGAATCACCGAATCCAAATCTCTAAATCGCTTTTCTCCCCGAGACCAAGCGAGCACATACACCACCCCCGCCTTTTTATCCTGGAGCCTTTTTATCCTGGAGCCCTCTCTGTCTCTCTCTCTCTCTCTCTCTCTCCTCTCTCTCTCTCTCTCTCTCTCTTCTCTCTCTCTCCTCTCTCTCTCTCTCTCTCTTTATCTGAAGACACTCAGAAGTATCCCAGTCCGTGGACAGAGAAGGGAGGTATTGTATGTGTGTATGTGTGTATGTGTGTATGTGTGTATGTGTGTATGTGTTTCATGACTGCATTTCTCATGTGGTTGTGCAATTTGACATTATTTTCATTTCTTTTGATGACACGCCATCGCTTTTCAAATCAAAACGATTTTCGGAGCTCTTGGAAGGTCGGCTCTCAGCCA
>PIJE02002736.1:21077-26077 GCA_002895965.2 Coryphaenoides rupestris
GATAGCCTGGAGAAATGAGCACGCCGCCCCAGCTCAGCAGATAACCTTGGCACTGACCTTGACTGCGGGTAAACACTGGGTTTGTTTGTGGCTCTCTCTGCCCATTATCACTTTCTGGAGCCATTTTGGATCTGATTCCCCATTTGGATTCCTGGTCAGCGCCCAGCTTAGTTTATTCCGTGGCTGGAAACGGTGCAAGCCTAATGATAATGAGGGATTTGGTGACCGTTAAAATCGCCACGTTTCAAGTGCTGTGTATTTGTTGTCGCCATGGCCTTGTGAATACCCTGCGTCCCTCTATTCTCATTTTTGTCCACTGAAAAACCATTAGCATAATGTGAAAGTAGTTCTGCATATGGTCGACAGGCCTGTAGTCTGATTGCGTACCCGCGTTGACCTGCGTTGTGTGGCAAACACACAACTTGTGGAAACACTACAACCGCTGAGGTCTTCTGGTTTCTCACAAATAATCAGCAGGTTAAAAATATTTGACTTGTATAAATTAGCATGTATCAGTTAGTCCTACCACACGCCACTTATGTTTACCACCAGTTTACTGGCAAGGTGGAAAAACGTTAAAGGTAGAGAGCAGGTGGTCCATGCCGACATATCAGAGCTCTCCCTGAGTGTGTGTGTGTGTGTGTGTGTGGTGTTGATGACTGGTTTATCCTGTGTGCCTTGATCACCCAGTGCACCGCAGGTGTGCAGCCTCAACCAGCCCCAGAGTAGCAGAAGAGAAGAGGTAGTGTACACAAGACTGAGACTAGGGCACACAGGCCTTAACTCAACACTACAAATATTAGGGAAAAGTGATGGTCAATGTGTAGAATGTAAAGTTAAGGAAGATGTAGATCATGTTTTATTTAATTGTACAAAGTATAATGTTTTCAGACAGGAATGGCTTGAACTAGAAGTAGAATCAGGAATCCATAACATACTCGAGGAACAAGGCATGCAGAGAGATAGAATCAAAGCTCTTATCATTTACCTAAATGATACAGAATTAATGAAAATAATTTAATTATTATTTATTTATTTAGTTAGTTTGTTTTGATTTTGTTTATTTGCTTTATCTACTTATCCTTCAAAAATGAAAACGTGATCCGGTCCCTTTACACACTCCTGTACAGTAGGTGGCGGTATACACACAGAATGCTGTAACCTGCCAAAAAAAAGAAGAAGAAGAAGAAGAAGGTGAGGCTGCTTAAACCAGCCAGCTACCACACCCACTCACACACGTTGTGTATTTAATGTTCGTGCTGGACACTTCATTGAACTATTCCTATTCTATTCGTAAGATAGTTTGACGAGAAGCCAAAGGAGCTACCTAGAATGAATGTTGATGGGGTACTGTGTGAATTGAACTGGAACTGTTGGCTGCTCTTCCCATGCCAACCTGTGTGGTCTGTGTCAGCACTCAGGAACCATTATGAGAACCATTATGAGAACAATATGAACTCGATAAGTTAAATTATCTTGTCTTGAGAGAGTCCACAAAATAATGAGTCAACAGACGACACAAAATAATGAGTCAACAGCTAATGACGTTGTAGCAAATAGATTTAGTGGTGAGTGGTGGACAGGTTTAAATCGTGAAATTAATTGTTTTGTTTGTTCTGGCGCTGTAGTTTTGACAGAATGTCCTTCGGGGCGTCATTTATCAGGTCATGCCACCGTCTTCTGCTTTTCCCTTGTTCCGTTTCTTTACGCAGCAATACGTAGCGATTGAGTAAATTATATCACGACACAGCGAGGATGACAACTTGATTATCCATCTGTGCCTTCAACTCGGCTTGTGGCTCAACATGTTAATCATATTCGTTGATGGAATTGCGCTGCGCAGAGTTCCAATTCACAAAAGTTGAAGCAACGGACCTTTCCCTACTCCCTTTCCCCCTAGTTACTGTTGCTATGCCCCCACAGCTTTCCCACAGCTCTGGCAGCATGTTAGTAATGTCCGCTGAACAACGCCCCCCTGCTGATGATTCTCTCTCAATATCGCTGTATGTTATTTGCAAATGCCGCTACTTTATCTAAGAGAGTTCTACAGAAAGAACCTGGAACTATTTGACACGAGGATTATATCCATGACAATTCAGATTTCGGACGGAGGAGACGACAACATAAACTTGATGCTAAGTGTTGGTGATCTATACTGAAGACCAAACGCCTCACAAATCCACTTGAATTCGTCAGGACAAAATGGTGGAGTCCTACTGGCACATGTAAAGGCAGGGTGAGTACGTTAGTGATGTGTTTACAATGAAATAAGCCTAATCTGCTAAACTACTAGCTACAATGGGCTAATCACCGAAGCTATGGCTAGATCACACGATGGCGTGGTAACAATCTGGTCCTAGCGAAAAAAAACATGTCACTGGCTCAATGTACCTGTACACTGAAATAGGTGCAAATAAACCTTTGAATTTTAACTAATTAGCGAGCTGTTGTAGCTTTTTGTGTCGGCCGCTGCTGTAATTGATGTGTGGAGTCGCTATCAACCATTTGATTGTTGCACTTGTGAACTTTCAGTGTTTAAGTACATCATAAAAACCACTGCGTTCAGTAATTGCCATTATCAGATACAGGACCTGGTAAATAACTGACACAAAAGTGTACAGACCCCACTTGGATCACATCCAGTCAATGCTTTGAGGGTTGTGCCTTGCTTAAGTCACTAAAGCTGACTCCTGTAAAGCCAGTGCAGATCGACACCTGGATCTTACATCAGTACCAATCAATATGACTCAAGTAACAAGGAAATTATTTTCTAAAGTTTTCAGGCATGTTTTTAATAATAATGTCTCTATGAGGGACATATGTAGTTGTCCAAATTAAATACATAAGCTCTATCCATGTAAAAAACAAGTCCTGCAGACTGCATGGATGCGGGACAAGCTTTGTTTGTGGGACATCATGGCGGCTCTGTGCAAGGCGTGGTCTTAAGAAATCAGGCAATCTTATTGGTTATTATTCTCCACGTGACTGACAGTGTGGAAAGGTCCATTGTGATGTGGTGGGAAAGATATATTAAACTGCAAAGGTATGGGTTCTCTTTTCTTAAGGCTGATCCATACTCCAAAAACTTTGTTCTCGCACCCAGGGCTTGCGAAGAACACCTGACCTAGGGCTGCGAGAACAAAATGACGTCATTTTGTTCTCGCAGACCTAGGTCAGGTGTTCTCGCAGCTTGTTCTCGACACATCATCCGGGCCGAACTTTGTTCTTGCGTCGTGTCCGAGAACTATTGTGTGATTGGTCCAATTTTGAAGTGGGCGTGGTTAATGCGCTTTCCGCCGACGCGGAAGTTTGCTGCTGTGGGCGGGGCCTTTGAGTTCTGCACTTGAGTTCTTGCTGAGTATGAAATGTCCAGGGCTGCGAGAACTTTGTTCTTATGTATGTATCAGCCTTTACCCTCTTCTCTTCCTCTGGTTTGCAAGGGAGGCTTTTTTTGCCATTTTCGCTTAATGTATGTGTCTCACTAGACATGTCCGACAGCATGTCCTTGGCAGATTTGGCAATGGATCAAAAGCTTTCCAATTACCTAGAATTTTCCCGAAAAGTTGTTATGGCTGATTGGACCCTGTAGCCCTGTTACGCAGAACATTTACATTTTTTAAATCAGAAATGTGTCCAAGTGGCCATTCACATTGTTCATGCATGTTGATGAATGGGTTTTCTTGAGCGGCGGGTGAATTGTAGAGCTATATGCTACTGGGGACGGTATTATCTGAGAGCCCTGGGTGAGAGTGCAAGAGTCTGCGGTAAAAGGCAACTTGAGCGCTGTATTGAATATCAATGGATCTGGCCATTGTGGAGCTTTGCTCTCATTGCTGGACGATTAAACAGCACATAATTTTCTCATTAAGGCAAAAAAAAGGGATTGGCCTGTCTGCTGTTATGGCTTTGCTTTAGGTACCTATTATTTCAGGTCTTAGAGCAGGCCCTGTGTGAACGGCTCTAATGTGAATCAATGGACCTCTAAGCTATGCCTATTGTGGCGCTGTATTATTCCGAGAGATTTTTGTACCGCAACACTTTGGGGCCACTTTGCATTCAGAGTGTTGATAGTAATAATGTGTCTTCAATGGTTCCAGCGAGCAACACTTTTTGATGCTTTTGTGTGTGTGGGCTTTAACTCGAGCAAACAAGACTCAGCTTGGTGTTGTTGGTGGCAATGAAATTAACCCGCAGACCGGTCACTGTGATCTCCCACCCACCCACCCACCCCCACCCCGACACCGATGGAGCCTGACGACGGCAAACAGCCCCACCCACCCTCGCGCCTCCACCCTTGCGCCTCCACCCTCGCGCCTCCGCGTCCCCGGCGTCACATGGAGAGGGTGTGCGTCACGGCAGCAGCAGGAGGCCCCCCCCCGGCCGTGACCTGGTCGAGAGCGGCTCTCCCCCGCCTGTTGCTGGTTCTCACCATCATTATGTGCTGTATGCCGGCAGATCTGTGGACGGGGGGGGGGCGCCTCGCCAAGCCGTTGCCCGGTAACGAGACCAACGTCGTCGACGCAGAGAGACACAAAGAGAGACGCTCGGCGTGACTTTCGCTTGCGGACATTTTCACAACCTGGTCTGATTGGATGCCATTGCATTTAATGAATATTTTGGGTGTGTTTGTGTATTCGGAACAACAAGAAGTGGCTAAATTGATTTGTCCATCAAACCGCCACTGGTGTGCATCACGTAGCATTTACATAAAGTTGAAATGAAGGTCACCCGAGAGGAAAATAACAAAAGCCACCACAATGGTGTTGACAGTGACAAGAGACACTCAAATCAACCTGTGCGCTTCCAGAGATAGTTCAACGCCGGCCTTCTGTTCTGTTCCGGCCTTCTCCTCATCGGCTGTATCCATCGCCGACAGCCGATGTCAATATATGCGCGGCTTTGACACCGCCGCTAATCAAAATACACGTGAGCACACGGGAGGACACGTGGCGCCCTGTAAGACGCGCGCCGGGTGAACACCGACGCCTGGTGGACGCCCG
>PIJE02002736.1:31077-54656 GCA_002895965.2 Coryphaenoides rupestris
TTAATTCATTATTCTGGTATTATCGCTATGTATTAGATCAGTCTTTATACACCCATTCTCCTGATATGTACGATCGCTCTATACCGGCTCAGCCATACCATGCTGCACGCCGCCATTTTAAAATGCTCTTTGAATGTCTGCTCTGTGTTTTACTCAGCGTTCTTCTCTCTCTCCTTCTTATTTTTATTTCATGCGGCTCCTCGCTGTACGCCTCTCTGCGCATCACTCACTCCTTAAAGGTAAGTCAAACTAAAATAAAGTTTGTGGCTCGATATGATGATGATATTTACTTTCATGAAGTTACGTGCCCGCACCTTCACGACACACGGCGCTCCTCAGCTCCTATCTGGTCGTCCGTTTAATGGGAAATTAGCTTGCTTGCTGCAACCCGCGGTTTCCTGTATTGATCCACTGTCCTTGTGATTGGCTGTCATGCACCGCTGAGGTATTAAATGTACTATAAGGTACACGATAAACCACAAGCGCCGGCGTCTATATCCAGACGGATATCGGGGAAATATGCTTCTTATCAGAACACACGCGCGCGCACACACACACGGGCACACACGCACACACGCACACACACACACACACACACACACACAACAATGCATTTGTGTGTGTGTGTGTAATTAAATGCATTTATGCATGTTTTAATGTCAAACACATTAACACGTGTGGCCAACTTCCGGCCCAATCATCCAACCCCCCTCTCTCCAATCGTATTCCCTCTCTTCTCCCAGTCCTCCCTTCTCCTCTCCTCTCCCCCCCCCTCCCCCTTTTCCAATACTCTCTCTTCCTCCTCCTCCTCCTCCTCCTCCTCTTCCTCCTCCTCCTCCATGCTATTCTACTCCCCTCTGCTGTCCCATCATTTATTATTTCGACTCCCCCCCCCCCCCCCCCCCCCGCCTCCTGCTTGTGTTTTGTTTTGTGTGTTTTTCTCCCCCTCCTGTCTGTCTTGCATTTCTGCTTCAGCGGCGTTTTGTAATTAGATTGTCACAGTATCGCCGGCAGCTCCCGGGGGCCGCGCCCGCCGCTCCCAGCTCAAATGATTTGTCTCGTGATTTCAATTTCATTGTCACTGTTTACTTGACTATATTGAGGGGGGTGACGGCGGCGTCTCAGGATTCGCCGCGTAAGAAAGGGCGGGGAAGAGGGAAGAGGCGGGTACGTAAACAGTTTGTTTGCGTAACAGCGGCGACGGCGAATGAATAATTAGAAGCCCCCCCCCCCCACTCCCCCCTACACTCACCCCCGGTTTCTGTCTGTGTTCTTGGAGAGATAATCCAATTAGAGAATCCAATAAGCGCCCGCTCACTGTATATTAATGAGCCACAGACACACAATGATGCTACGATTCCCGATTTGATTTCCGTCGGGACCCGTGGCCGCTCGCCGGGATTTATAGGAATGCGGCGGTGGGAGTCTTGTGCTGTTGGCGCAAAAACACCGCCGGCCGTCTCTTCTTATCCAGCGTTGGCTATCGACCGTCCGTTAATGAGCAGAGTCTTGAGTCCGTGTAGAAGATAGCCTTACATGTACATTCTGAAGGAAATCATCTTGAAAAATAAGAACATGGCGCCCCGAGGGACCGTCCATAAATTGTTCCCTGGAGTTAAAAGTCATGGGAAAGGCCTTTAAAAAATAAATAAAAAATGAGATAAATATATACAGTATATATATATTTATACAAAATACTGTACCCATTCCAAAGTCTGGTTCCCTTCCCACATCTAAAAAGCGCCTCTGACAGTAGTTACCGAAAAGTCCCGTCGCAAAGTGGCCTGGCCGATGCACAGGCATGTTTGCTGAAGGCCAGCCAGATCTGTGCTCTCTCTCTCTCTCGCTCTCTCTCTCGCTCTCTCTCTCTCTCTCTCTCTCTCTCTCTCTCTCTCTCTCTCTCTCTCTCTCTCTCTCTCTCTCTCTCTCTCTCTCTCTCTCTCTCTCTCTCTCTCTCGCTCTCTCTCTCTCCGTGTCCCGGAGACGCGGCCAAAACCAACAGATGGGGCGAGCAGAGGAAACGCTGCTGCAGTGTTTGTCCCGAACGCACCCGCCGGCCGGGTGCCCCTCCTCGGGGAAGCCGACCACTTGGCTGCCTGTCCGCTGGGCTAGCGCCAAGCGGGAGGGAGGGAGGGAGAGAGAGAGAGAGAGAGAGAGAAAGATGTGGAAACATAAATGTGGAAAAGGGAGAGAGATGGGTAGATGGAGGTGAAAAAGAGAGAGAGCGGGTGAGAGAGATAGGGAAATGAAGAGTGAGGAGAGATTCAGAGATCAGGACAGCGTGAGGAAAAGGCAGATAAAATAGGGGGAGATCAAGGAGGATACGAGTGGAAAAGAACGATGGGGAAAGAGAGGGAGTAAAATGGAAAGATAGGTGGTGAGCTAGAGGGAATGAGAGAGAGAGAGAGAGGCACACAAATGTGGCATAAATATTGCCTAACCCCCGACCCCCCCCCCCCCCCCCCAACAAACATACACACAGAAACATACACCCACACACACACACACATACACAAACACACACACACTCTATTGCAGAGAGTGTGTGCATGAGTTGTATCCCCCCCCTCTCTCTCTCTCGCGCTCTCGCTCTCGCTCTCTCTCTCTCTCTCTCTCTACTTATTTTCATTTAGCAGCAGATGCTTTTATCCAAAGTGACTGACGAAACGGCTGAGGGCACTCGATCACACACACACACACACACACACACACACACACACACACACACACACACACACAAGCGCTTCTTTTGTCATCAAAGGTTCCCGCCCTTTAACGACAACCCTCTCGCGTGTGCGCTGCGCGAGCAACAAGCGACTATACCGCAAAAATCCAAGGGCTGTTTGTCACCGGCGCCGCCACCGCCGCCGCCACCGCCGCCGCCGACACCGCGACGACACGACAACGCGGCTGGCAGGCTGCCCTCTCAGCGTGTGGGTGCACCGGAGTGCGCGGGGAGAGCTAATGTCTCTCGTCTTCCCCCTTTAACAGCGCGCGGTATTATATCCGTTCGCCATTAATGATGCACAGCCCGGCCTCGCGCAGAGGAATGCATTAGAGTTGTAATCAGCCGATATGATTGCTTTGTGCTTTGTCTGACTGCACCGGGGGGTCTCGCGCGCGGGGGGGGGGGGGGGGGCGGGGGCTCCGCGCGCTGCTTTATGACAATAGCTGTCAACAGAAGAAATAAGAAATGAAAGGACATAAAGGGGGGGGGGGGGCTTTAATGATATTCAACCCGATGGTTTTTAAAGAGATTGGGAGCGTAAAATCAAGGTGGGTTTATTTTTTCTTCACCACCACCACCACCACCACCACCCTCGCTCGTCGTAACTTTTTGCGGAATTGAAGTCAAGGGTATAAAGAGTTCTTCAGTCAGGACTGGCATCTGTTAATTCCCCCCTCACACACACACACACACACACACACACACACACACACACACACTGGGTGGGTATGACACGTCGTTTGTGTCCTGCGTTTCTAGGATTTATTCCAAAAATCTCTTGGAAGCCAGATCTGTGGCGCAGTCCTGACTTTGCCTAAGCGCTGTTCTTTTCTGTATTTAACTGACTTCTGTCCCTGTATTAGAAACAAAACCCAAACCCAAAACTGGCGATCGTCCACAATCTTCAGAATTCTGCGGTCCATACATGACAAGCAACGCTATATTTCTAGGTCAGGTTTACAAAGGACCCTCCCTCTTCCACCCCTCTCGTCTGCACCTTCTCAGGATGGACATCGGCATCCGAGACACTTTGCAGAAGAGCGCACATAAACA
This sequence comes from Coryphaenoides rupestris, assembly GCA_002895965.2. Classification (NCBI taxonomy): domain Eukaryota; kingdom Metazoa; phylum Chordata; class Actinopteri; order Gadiformes; family Macrouridae; genus Coryphaenoides; species Coryphaenoides rupestris. The sequence goes on from PIJE02002736.1 coordinate 34,859, forward strand.
TTCGGCTCCGTGCAATTTAGGTTCCCCAATTCCTGTTTGGCAACGGCGGTGAAGAACATCTAAACTGCACTCTGTCTGCTACTTTAATTCTCCTCTCCACACCGTAGAGAAATAACACGGGCACATCGTACATTAGCTATTCAGCGGAAGCGGTGTCCATTTAGCAAAAGATTATTCGCGCAAAACTTTTCCCTGAAGTATTCCGAACGCTTTATTTCCAAAACAACCTTCGGAAATTGCTTTTAGATGGTCTCGCCGCTCAATGCACGCCCCAGCAGCAATAAGGACAGGCCTCGTGTAGATGAGACTTCTGAATTTGGAGAGCATCGTTCATTCCACCAGTTCACCCCCGTGTGTCTAATCTATCCTAAACAACAACAACAACAACAACAAAACACACATAAACATACACACATAAACACACGCGTGAGCACCACACACCCTCGCTGTGTCGATTTAATGTCAAAGATTAGCGTCGTGTTCCTCACGGGCTCCCACATTTGACGACGTCTTCTCAAATCACCTCGTGCGCATTATTTCCAATGGCCGTTTCCGAGTTGCATAGTCATGGGAGGCGGGTCAATCTGTTGTCATATCTACCGCACACATTCTGGAGGGGGGGGGGGGGGGGGGGTTGGGGTTGTGTGGGGGGGGGTGGGGGGGGATACGGAGGATCGATCATCCTGAAATCCCAGTCAAACGGATGGCTCTCCAGGGCTGCGGTCACGCCCATGTGCACCGGCGGGAAGAAGTGCTGAGATGGTCGATCGAGGCAGAATCCTTGTGAGGCGTCGGGAGGGCCGAGAGTCAATGATCAAATCTGCCCAGTCAGGGGATGGTGGGGATTTAGTTTTTTTTCCATTGTCTTTACGTGGATCACAACTGGCCTTGGGTTCCATTTGTATCTTCTCGTGTCTCGTAATTCGATAGGTCCTGGTGGCCACTCCAACTCTTTGGTTCTTTTGTTTCCGAGCGATCCAGTATTTCTTTTGATGCATTTTCTTTTATTGCACGATGTTGCAATAACAGGACTGCTCCTGGAAAAGAAAGGATTCATTGAAATCGTTCCCAGGATCTCCACACAAAAGACCAAAACGTTTTAACCAAAGAAACCGATATGTAATGAGAAAAGGCCAAGAAACAGTACCACTTAAGTAACACTTTCATGTACATCTAAATATACATTGCTGATATTTTAGGGTAATTATGACTGTGTGAATTAATCATACGGATTAATTCCGCTGAACAGGACACCCCCGTGACTGCCTTAAATGTGTTTAATGTACACCGATTATATAAACAGAAATGCTTGTTTGCAAGAGAAGAGCATTGTTGCTCATCTGGGAATTAAGAGAAACACGCGATTATGCGTTTTATCCGTTACGGTCACCATTAGCAGAAACCAGTGTAACTTTAAATGTGTGGTATTTGCTGTGGATAGTGCTGTGGGGTCCTTTGTAGGGTCCCCTTGTGTTGTGCCAACACAGTGTCAATAAGTATGTTTCTACTCATGCTACTGATTTCATTGACATCTCATTTATAGTAGTAGTATATAGTACTGCAGACTTATATGTTTTCCTTGATAATCTTACATGATTAATTCAGACAAGATGATAAAAAAAGACGTTTTCCAAGTAATTATCATGAATTTTCTTTAGCCCATGACATGAGCCGTCACGGGTCAGGCTGGCTGAAGTCTGCCCTTTACCCAACTAAGTTGGCCGCGCTCGCGATTGAGATATCACCTCCAGGGGCGCCGCCAGCGGTGAGGTAATAGGCTCTTTCAAGGCTTCACACTTAAACTTCTCCCGCTGCCCGCGGCTTTTATAGCGCTTTTTGACACGACTCATAAAACACACGGGGAGTTTCTCAGCTGGCCCCGTTGGCTCGCAGCACTTTGACCTCATCGAGGTTGTCCTTTTGGTGGACGGACACTGTAAGTTCTAAGTGGGGAAGTCGAGCACGTTATGACGACCGCGGAAAAAAACCAACGGCGGCGACTTTATTTCCCATCACTCACCGATGCTCGTTCGGGTCTCGGTACGCACAGCATTTTTAGCTCATGTTTTTCTTTACCTGTGACAGGTAAAAAAGAGCGATGATATTGTTTGCTGTCACATAAGCATCGTGTGTGTGTGTTGCGCTCGCCCCGTCCTGTCTGTGCATGTACGACGTCGGCGGATGTGTGTGATGTGGTCTCGGGGAAGCCACAGTGACTCGCTGACGGCTATTAGCGCTACCTTCCCCCCCCCCCCCTCCTCTCCTGTGTGACGGCACCCCGGGGTGGGGGGGGGGGGGGGGGGGGCTGCTAGCTCTTTTGTCAGACACACGTTCAGCCTAAATGCGACGTGACACCCTTTTGCTAGTGAAGAGCATAGCGCAGGGGTGTGTGCAAAACTCCCTATTCCCCCATGTGTACCTCCGAATACAAATAAGGTTTGACATTCCGTGCCCATACCCTGTCCGAAATCACTCAGCCGCTGTTACTGCGCCGCTGGAACTCCGCCCCCCACCCCCCCCTGAGTGGTGGGAAACGTGTCAGCACACTGAGCTAGACTGCACTGTATACATGCCACAGGTGTTCCACACACACACACACACACCCACGCCCCTCCCCCTTCTCACCACCCTGTCAATCAAATGCAAAGGGCGGAGAGTTGCGAAATAGCGTTTGGCGGTTCAACCGCGTGGGTCACAAATAACATGTTTTTCCTTTATGACCGCGCGCAAGGCCTGGCTTTGCCCTCTCTCTCTCTCTGTGTAATTCACCTGTGGAGACCCCGCTGAGTTCAGCCACCCCCGCCCCCCCTCCCACCCCTCCGATGTGACCGCAGAGTTGACTGACTGACTGACTGACTGGCTGACTGACTGACTGACTGACTGACTGAGAGTGGGAGATGTGCTGATGTGGTTGCCAGAGCGAAGGCCCCCTGGAAAGCGGCCTCCCGCTTGCCCCCGAGAACACGGCTGCCACGAGACTCACGGCGCTCTGAATGCCAATCAACGGCGTTTAAGGAAAAACATTCTGAAAAGAACGAAAAAAAAATGCCCTCCGTATGACTCGACTTGTGTGTACACGTGTTATAGTGTAGGCCCTGCGTGTCTCGGGGCTCTGTCTGTCTGTACGTGCACAAAAACGTCTCATTCCTGAGCACTATATCTCCAGTCTTGTCAAAAAAAAAAATGGCCTAAAAGGCTGCTAGGAATGCCGCATGTCTGCAGCGCACTCCCCGGGAATCCTGGGAGTTTTTAAACACGCGCCGCTGATCCCCAGACTAAACGCCCCGGTCGCTAATTTGTACTGTAGCTCAGTAGAGACTCAGCGACGTATGAGCGAGGCTTTTAAGACGGGCTTTTAGAGAGGTTTTGTTATTATGCTTTTGTAAACGGAGCCCCCCCTTCCCGCCACACGTCCGCAGGGATTAGGGCGGTAACCTCATCCATCCCGATCCTTCAGCGAGCTTTTTTGTTAACCTCTCGACAGGCTCGCAGATTGAGAACTTAAAGTGTTTGTGTACGTAAAACCTTTCCGTTGTTATTGTTGAGCCAAAGCAGCTTTACGGAACATTTGACCATGACGGCCGGTCTGAGACTGACTGGTGTAAAGGGAAACCAGCTCTCCTCCCCCCTCGCGTCTAAAATTATTAGATTAGCCGTAGCGGAGACATCAGAGTTCCCATCGACTACTCCAGAAGCCCATAAGCACGCTTCACTGGGATTTGGCTTTGCATCAACATAACAATGATGAAAGCTCAGTCGCATACTACTACTCCTCTCTGGCCCTAAAATGTAGACCAGTGACTTTTTTATTGAGTTAGGGCCGTAAAGATTTTTATTTAAAAAAGGTTTTTTTGCGGGGACTCTTGGCGACGACCTTCGGCTGTCCTTGCAGCGGCGGGAGCGGCGTGGACGTATTCTAGGCCACGTGTGTGTGTGATGTGGCTTCGCTGTTTGAAAATAAATAATAAAAATGGCAGACCCTCAACGGCGCATCGCTCGCCTATTGTTCCCGTCACCGCAAGGGCACGCGGCTGGCGATGACTTCATCGGCCCGGGAAACATTTGCATGTGTAAATAGCACAGCGCTGACAGGGTCTGCTATAAACGAGGCGGCGCGCGCTCGCTGTCCTAGCAGGCAGGCGGGCGGGCGGCGGCGGCGACGACGGGACGACGGGACGACGGGATGCGGACGCTAGGTTGGGGAAATGGGAACGCGTTGAGGGCATACGAACCGCATAGGCCCCGCTGACAATGATGAATGTGGCCTCCGAAATATAAGTGATTTCCACCCCATCCCCCCCTCACCCTCTACACCACTTCACGTCCTACACCATCACCATCCACTCGGATTTATTTATTTATTTATTTGTTAGCGTACCCCTGCTGGAAATTGGGGCCATTTCTTGACCAATCTGATTAGGAGGCTGTAGTGGAATGGGAAAGGGGGGGGGGGGGGCGGAGAGGGAGAGGGGGGAGGGAGGGGACACGGAGGGGACACTCGTCGCCGTGGTGATCGGAGGGCCGCTGAAGGATATTATTGGCTGCCGTCGCCCCGCCACCAGCGCCACTGCTAAAGTGTAAACAGTGACCGCCTCCACCCCTCTCCACCCGCACACCACCTCCACCCCAACTCCACCCGCACACCACCTCCACCCCTCTCCACCCGCACACCACCTCCACCCGCACACCACCTCACCCCTCTCCACCCGCACACCACCTGGGCAGACTTGACGACCGCAGTTAATATGCCGAGAATATGGAGCATGTGTGTGTGTGTGTGTATGTGTGTGTTGTGTGTGTGTGTGTGTGTTGTGTGTGTGTGTGTGTGTGTGTGTGTGTGTGTGTGTGTGTGTGTGTGTGTGTGTGTGTGTGTGTGTGTGTGTGTGTGTGTGTGTGTGTGTGTGTGTTCTTAGCCTATCACCTCGTCTCTCTCACTGAGTCACAACTACGTGAAGCATGTGCAGGAATGTCAGTGCCAGCGGGTTGACGCTTGCACACACAATCATGCACACGCACGCACACACACGCACACACACGCACACACACACACACACAACACACACACACGCAGGCACGTGAACGCAGACACTCGAGCCCACTTATTAGCAGCTCTCATCTATTTGTGTGCAATGTGTCCCTCTGCAGTATATTAACTTTATGTAATATTTTAATGACTCATAGATGATATTGATGTTTTCACTGTAGCCTTCACCTTGCGGCTTCTTCACAAATGATTTCATTATGAAGCGTAATGCTGTGTAATTACATAAAACAGATATCTCGGTGAATGGACGCGATACTGAGCAGAGTGTCCCGGTGTTCTGTGACCCGTCCGATCGCTACGAGCGGCAGGAGGAGGAGGAGGAGGCTCAGAGTGGCGTCGTCGTAGTTTGGCAGTCACAATACAAAACCTGTAAAGTTGCATCTTTTACTTCATAAAGCGGTTTTATAGACCCTGACGTTTTAATGGTGTTTACCAGGTTGTGCGACGGCGAGCCCGTATGCCGCGGTGTGAGTCGCGTGGTGTTGAGCCACAACATACCCCATTAACCACCCCTGTACCTCTCCACAGCGGAACCATTTCAAAATAATGGGATTGCTCCAAAATATGCAATAAATGGAACATTAACCCCCCCCCCCCCCCCCCCACAACACCAAATCATGTAATACTATCTATGTATTGATCTTGTTGAAATGATTAATCATAATTGTACTACTAACCCCTAAATCTAATGACAAAAGTAGGAGCATTAGTGTGCATTATGTATGATTAATGACAATATTAATCTGTTTAGCCTTTTCATATGTCATTGGTAATGCGCCGACACACTTATCGCTCAGACCACGCGGCGGTAACAGTTGCATAAACAGAGCGAACAGCTTAATGATGCATTTTCACTAACTAGCGTGTGTCGGGGAAAAAAAAAAAAGGCCGCTGAAGCCCTGACCTCTGCAGAATGAATGGCGGCGTGTGCACAAAGAGAGACGGGCCACAAAAAAAACGCCACGGAAACGCTGGATCATTTTAGGAACTGCGCGCCGCCTCCTATTTTTAATACGCACGTTGAATAATTTCCAGTTCCAGTCCAATTATTCCAATTTGTAACTGCCCCGTGTGATTCCTGTTATAGTGTGTGTGGAGCACTTTGTAAACCTGTTTTTGAAGTGCTGTTTTAAAAAGAAATCATGATTTAAAAATAAATAAAGTTGACGATTATTATTAACATTTATTAGCATTTATAAAGTGATGTTTATCCAAAGTGCTTTACAGTATTGCCTCACATTCACCGACGGCGGTGTCGACCATGCAAGGTAACAACCAACACGTCAGGAGCAGTTAGGGTTAGGTGGTGTCTTGCTCAGGGACACCTCGACACTTAGCTAGGAGGGGGAGGAGCCCGGGGATCGAACCAGCAACTAGCAACCTTCCTGTTGACAGACAACCGCTCTCAGCTCCTGAGCTACTGCCGACGTGTGGTGTGTGTGTGTGTGTGTGTGTGTGTGTGTGGTGTGCACGCGCTCTAAAGCCTGCCTACCGTATCTATAGCCCTATAGCTCTGATACACTGTGCTGTATCATGGACATGTTTGTTGGAAGTCACATGGGGGGGGGGGGGAACCTAATCCAACCCCCCCCCCCCCCCCCCCCCCCCTCCTAACAGGGTGTGACATTACGTGGTGCCGTGTTTACACACCTCCGACGGGCTGTCAATCACCCCTGTGACGGTGCCCCGCTGATCCGAGAGGCTTCCCGTGGTGAGAGTTTGGCCCCATACCTTGGATATATATACGTGTATATATATATATATATATATATATATATATATTTATGTACTCCATAGGCCTAGTCCATTAACACATCTGCCAGGGGCTCATACATCACTGTCTGCCCCCCCCCCCCCCCCCCCCGGTGAAGGCTCTTTGGCCCGCCTCCACCGCTCACATTTGAACCCGCTGCAGATAAATCAGATCCCCTTTGCCCGAGCTTCTATCCATTTTTAATAACTGCGGATTATCTGCTTTTTTGACCGGCACTCGTATACACAATATATACCACACCAAAAATATATCGTCCCATCCGCAAAAGATCCATGTGGGTGGTAGTGGGCAGACAACACACCTCCATAGGATTGTCTTCAACATTTATACATACATACATACATACATGTATACATGCGTTTACACATGCATGTACATACATATAGAAAGGATGTTTCATGCGTAAAATACACAGAAAAGAAACGGCTGTTCGTGGGTTGTTTTACGATCTGTGACTCGGTTTATTGAGCGTCAAAGGAGAAATAATTAGCGTTATAAGTTATGAATGAGATTTCGCGCTAACGGGCCTGGGTGATGCAACAGACCTGAGGCGCTTGGGTGTGAACATTCTCGGGGCCCCGGCTCAGAAGTACGAGCTGGCAGTTAGGCAGCCCGGCGTGGGAGAACGGCGGAGGCGTTCTCTCACGTCGGCCCATAATGGTTGTTTTCGACAAACACACTTGTTAATGATTGATTTAGACTCATGAATTTCTCATTTTAATGTTGCGATTGTCGAGCGGCTCATCCCTTTTCTAATCACCGCCGGTACACCTAATGGTGAAAATGTCCTCAAAAGTTACGGTGCATTTTTGGAGTAGAGTCGTGACGCATGTTGTGTCCCCACTGTGTTCGCATAGAATATATACAACTTAAAGTGCCAATGCCGTCAGCAGCATTGCATTGTATACAAATGATCAGCCACTGAGAGGAAAAGAGGGAAAGGGAACGACAAGCAATGCCATTGGACGCCGCCGGGTCACATGGTCACAGAGGCCGTGACTCCGGAGCCCTCTGTGATGTCGAAGGCATACCCTCTTTCACATGAATAACAAAACACACCCAAATCAGATAAGGCGCGACAAAGAGTGGGGTCTGGTGGTCCGTTGAGAGTCCGTTGATTACATTTGCCCAGGAGCATAGCCTCTCAAAGATGTACATTAGACAAGAAAGAGGGTCTGTGGTGTTGAGGGGTGTGTGCTGTGTTGGGGGTGGGAGACTGGAATTGTAATGGAGAGACCGGACCCATTATTTCTCGACCAAGGAGGCGACGTGAGATAATATCACCTATTACATTCTCTCAGAAGCCTCACAAACAAACAAAAACACAACAAAAAGTGCTCTTTGGTAAAAAAAAAAAGAAAGGCTATGGGCATGTGGGCCTGCGAGGCTGTGAGCGTTGTTGGGATTCGAAGCTGCTGGGAACGCTGCACGGGAAATGTAGTTTAACGTGACCGTGCTGAGAGACGGTCGATGGCAGTTCTTTTTTAAATAACTCTTTATTCTGTGGTGAGGGTTAACGTCTCTCCGTCTCCGTGTCTGCGGATGCGTGGCCACGCGGCACATTCGGGGACGACAGGGTCTGATCTGCTCAGAAAACCAAATGTCTGCCTGTGAAACGTCTCTCTCTTTTGAAGGTAATAACAGATAATAATAGTAATGATAATAGAGCCATCGTTAGTCGGCAGGTTTCTTAAGCACCTCTCAAATTATGTACTTTGCCTTCATTTTTCCAATATCCCGTATCTCTCTCTTCCACACCACATAAAGGGACGTATCTGCACCCGGGCGTTCAAGCGTTCCCTGGATGAACACGCTATAGCTTCATCTGATCCAGGCTCATTTTTTTTTCTCCCCGTTCTCAAAATATTTCAGCGATGGGCTGTTCTGATTTTATTATTTTTTTGCACTAGTTCTTGCCAGACATGTAATACATTATTTATGAACACCAAATGCACGTGTGAATGACTTTTATTAGCATATGTGTATTTGTCACCCTGTGTTTTTTGAGGGGGGCGGGGTTTCGGTGGGAAAGTAGCTTAGCCCACAACCGCCTCCTGCCTCCTCGCAAGCCCATCTGCGCTTCCCTTTCCCGCGGTATCGTATCTCCCGTTCTGTTTTGAGTTTGTTCCTCCAGACATCGAGCTAAAGCAATGAGCCACGGGGATCGCCGCCTGCGCCGCCTGCATCCCGGTCTAAAGTGTGATGTGTGAGCAGCGGGATCTGAGCAATGTGCGCCACGATGACTCTTGACGTTCACTTTTGCTGTGTGTCCGAACCGGTGGAAGGGAGCATTATTCACTCATAACGTACTCTTTGTGTGATGGTAATTCCCATCTCCCAACTCTGGTCTCAGCGTAACCCAATGTCCTGCCAGTCTGTATCCCCTCTCGCCAACGTAACCGTATTACATTTCCCTGTCAGCATTGCGTCAAAATCATTGCGTCATTGCGTCAAAATCTCCACCAAACAGAATGACTGGAACTCCTTGTCATGAAAGGTGTATGTGTGTGTGTGTGTGTGTGTGTGTGTGTGCCTGCAATGGCTCTTCCATGACATATCCGCCCCCCCCCCCCCCCCCTTCCTTTAAACTCTGTGCCAGAGTTGAAAACAATTCTTAGCACAACCTCGCTTGAGTTTCAATGACATTCCTTCTGAGTACACGAGGAGGGTCCGGTATAATTTATCTCAAACACCTTCCCCCTGATGAGAGTCAGAGTGGCCACTGCAGCGTTTTTAATTACATTTCGGCTTCTTTCTCAGTGGGGAATGTTAATCAGGGGACACAGGCTTTATTTTATTATTATTTTAATATCTTTTTTTCCCACTCCCGAAACACTGCTGGGTCAGTGGCGTTGGAAATATAGGGCGACAAACAGATGCTCGCCTCGGGAGAGCGCAAAGAAGCAAGTGTGGGTTGAGCTCGGGTACGTCGTCGAGGAAGACGCCGTCGTGTTGGCGAGGAGGAGAGAGGAGAGAACGCTCCGCCATTCACACCATCAGCATTCGCCTTACAAGCTCATTAACAAGAATAATGGGTGTCAATGAAAGCAATCAAGTTGTGAAATAAGCTACAATTAAACAACCTTATTTTCCCCATTAGCGAAAGGGACCCCCGTGGGCCTGACGGAGGAGGTATCTGTTTCAGTCTCCCCCCCATCTGTTGCCGACAGACCCGATTACCACACTGTCATGGCCGCCCGCGCGGGCAGGAGGAGACAAAACGGGCGGGAACGCAAACGACGTGTTTTTCCGGGTTTGTTTCGAGCCGTCTGCGCGCGTCTGCCAGGGGGCTCGGCAAACACATCCCACGGCTTTTTCTTCACGTGTCGTTATGCTGCGCAAACACTCTGTGTCTCGTACTCGTACGGTCGCGTCTGCGAGTTTTTCGCTAACTCCCTTCGGTCTTGATGCTGAGTAAGGCTACAAGCGGTGAAGACGAAGAAAAAACGAAGGCCTGTCTTCTTAGGCGCTGTAATTTAATCGAGGGATTAACATGACTGCGCTGGGGTAGAACGCACGTCATTCAACACCTGCTATTTAACCTTGCCGGTTAGTGGGCGGGAGCAGAGAGACGGGTTATAGCTTATAGCAGCGAGAAGGGGACATATTATGCCACCGGGAGTGAGTGTGATTAGCCATTGCCAAGCCGTTTCACATTTGCCATCTGACGACCGTCTGGTGACATCACAAGTGGGAGTGTCCACCTAAAAGTACGCTGGATAAAAGTACCCCCCCCCCCCCCCCCCCCGCTGCCAACACCACCTTCAATTCTTTCCAACAGATGCCAAAGTGTGAGTATTTTTCTCTTTTGGTCTCATTCTGCTGACTCGATGCCCAGATGAGCAGCGGTGGTGGAGAGTGTGCCGTGGTGTCATAAAATATTCACGCGCAGCGACGCGTCGTGTAGCGAGCACACACACACAAACACACACACACAAACACACACGCACACACACACAAACACACAAGCACACACACACACTGCACACACACACAAACACACACACACACACACAAACACACACACAAACACACTGCACACACACACTGCACACACACACACACACACACACACACACACACACAAAGACGGGCGAAACAGAGACAAAGGGAGATGTCGTAAAAGTCCGGAGCCCCTAGCTGAGGGGAGACGCCATGTTTCGCTCATTCCCTCGCCTTTTCAAATATTGATCAGTCAACAGCAGTGCCACGCAGTGCTCAGTTAGGCCTGATAACACTCGATCGCCGATCAATTATTCATCCTGCGATGTACGGCTTAATCTGTGTCTCTTTTAAGACTGCAGGTTTCTGAATTTGTCATGATACGCCATCGACGTTATGTGGTGTATACATATACTGTATATCTCTCCAACTTTATTCTTCTCAATCAATCAGTTTGATTGATTGATTGATCACTTTGGTTATGTTTCTCATTCCAAAAAAAACAACTACCTGCTCTTTTGCTGTGGATATTCTTATTCTGATCTCTCCAATTTGTGATTATTTTTATTGTATTGTGAAGGGTGGTTCTCCCCTTCGGAGGGACGGCTGGATGGGCATGTCATGTATCCTCCAGTCCTCAGGCATGTGCCCGGCACGGCCCCCCCCCGAACGCAGGCCACCTGAGGGCTTCGTCTATGTTTGCAATTAACCGCAGGAAGGTGAGCGTCACCGCAGGCGGGTCGCGCAGGTCGGCGGGAAATAATAGCGGGAGCCCGGCCGGTGGCAGGCGTCACATTAGGGGCCACATCGGGGCCCCCGCGTCTCCGCCACCCAGATATAAAATATGAAAACATGCAAATGAGGCTTCAACTGTTTGCGGAGGATGACTTCCTGTGGCACCATAGTAACGGGCTCATTAAGATGCAACGGCAGGCTGCTCTGGAAGCGCCGCGCATCGCTAATATGACTGAATCCCACAGGTCCGCTCTGGGGACACACGCTCGCCGCGCCTTTACTTTGCGCGTGTTTTAAAACCGGAGCAATTATTTACACTATTTCTTTTCTCTTTGTTTTGACGCGCGTTTATTTTGTCATTTTTTATCGTTAGCTCCTCCTCGAAGACGTCGCGACGGTGACCGGTGACCGTAGTGCTTAGTAAGCGGGACATAAAAATACTGTATATGGCACACGGCTTATATATATAGACAGTATATATATATATACTGTCTGCCTGGTTAGGCATGTATTTACACATGAAAACGTTTGAGGTTGTGGTGGTTAAATTAATCCTCATGTTGTGTGTGTTTTAAATCAGTTTTCCTTTTGGTCTCATTCTGCTGACTCGATGCCCAGATGAGCAGCGGTGGTGGAGAGTGTGCCGTGGTGTCATAAAATATTCACGCGCAGCGACGCGTCGTGTAGCGAGCACACACACACAAACACACACACACAAACACACACGCACACACACACAAACACACAAGCACACACACACACACACACACACACACAGCACACACACACACACACACAACACACACAGCACACACACACACACACAACACACACACACAAACACACAGCACACACACACACACACACACACACACAGCACACACACACACACACACACACACAAACACACACACACACACACACACACGCACAAACACACAAGCACACACACACACTGCACACAAACACACACACAAACACACAAACACATACACACAAACACACAAGCACACACACACAAACACACACACACACACACAAACACACTGCACACACACACACAAAGACGGGTGAAACAGAGACAAAAGGAGATGTCGTAAAAGTCCGGAGCCCCTAGCTGAGGGGAGACGCCATGTTTCTCTCATTCCCTCGCCTTTTCAAATATTGATCAGTCAACAGCAGTGCCACGCAGTGCTCAGTTAGGCCTGATAACACTCGATCGCCGATCAATTATTCATCCTGCGATGTACGGCTTAATCTGTGTCTCTTTTAAGACTGCGGGTTTCTGAATTTGTCATGATACGCCATCGTTATGTGGTGTATACATATACTGTATATCTCTCCAACTGTATTCTTCACAATCAATCAGTTTGATTTATTGATTGATTGATCACTTTGGTTATGTTTCTCATCCCAAAAAAAAACCAACCTGCTCTTTTGCTGTGGATATTCTTATTCTGATCTCTCCAATTTGTGATTATTTTTATTGTAGTGTTCTTTTGCACGTTCCACTGAGCATCTCCACTTTTTCATTTCACTGCACATCCTGTATGTGACCATTCAACTTCTTGAATCTTGAATCTTGAATCTTGAGTGGCAGTATTTTTTTGGAAAGATTACAAAAAACAAATCACAGGCAATGAAGGGAGTTGTGGTTGTTGCCTGTGAAGGGTGCTTCTCCCCTTCGGAAGGATGGCTGGATGGGCATGTCATGTATCCTCCGGTCCTCAGGCATGTGCCAGGCACGGCCCCCCCCCTGAACGCAGGCCACCTGAGGGCTTCGTCTATGTTTGCAATTAACCGCAGGAAGGTGAGCGTCACCGCAGGCGGGTCGCGCAGGTCGGCGGGAAATAATAGCGGGAGCCCGGCCGGTGGCAGGCGTCACATTAGGGGCCACGTCGGGGCCCCCGCGTGTCCGCCACCCAGATATAAAATATGAAAACATGCAAATGAGGCTTCAACTGTTTGCGGAGGATGACTTCCTGTGGCACCATAGTAACGGGCTCATTAAGATGCAACGGCAGGCTGCTCTGGAAAGCGCCGCGCATCGCTAATATGACTGAATCCCACAGGTCCGCTCTGGGGACACACGCTCGCCGCGCCTTTACTTTGCGCGTGTTTAAACCGGAGCAATTATTTACACTATTTCTTTTTCTCTTTGTTTGACCGCGTTTATTTTGTCATTTTTTATCGTTAGCTCTCCTCGAAAGACGTCGCGACGGTGACCGGTGACCGTGTGTTAGTAAGCGGGACATAAAAATACTGTATATGGCACACGGCTTATATATATAGACAGTATATATATATATACTGTCTGCCTGGTTAGGCATGTATTTACACATGAAAACGTTTGAGGTTGTGGTGGTTAAATTAATCCTCATGTTGTGTGTGTTTTAAATCAGTTTTCCTTAGCATAACTAATACCGTCATCTAAGCCAACAGGGGGGAGGGAGGGAGGGAGGGAGGGAGGGAGGGAGGGGGAGAGGGGGAGGAGGGAGGGAAGGAGAGGGAGGGAGAGAGAGGGAGGGAGGGAGGGAGAGGAGGAGAGGGAGGGAAGGGAGAGGGAGAGAGAGGGAGGGAGGGAGGAGGGAGAGGGAGAGAGAGAGGGAGGGAGGAGATGGAGGAGAGGAGGGAGGGAGAGGGAGGAGGAGGAGGGAGGGGGGGAGGAGCGAGAGGGAGGGAGGAGGAGGAGGGGGGGAGAGGGAGGGAGGAGAGAGGAGGGAGGAGAGGGAGGAGGAGAGGAGAGGGGGAGAGGGAGAGGAGGGAGAGGAGAGGAAGGGAGGGAGGGAGGGAGGGAGGGAGGAGGGGGGAGGAGGGAGAGGAGAGAGGAGGGAGGGAAGGAGGGAGAGGGAGGAGGGGGAGGAGAGGGGGAGGAGAGAGGAGGAGAGGGAGGGAGAGGGAGGGAGGGAGAGAGGAGGAGAGGAGAGAGGAGGGATGGAGAGGGAGGGAGTGGGAGGGATGGAGAGGGAGAGGGAGTGGGAGGGAGGGTGCCTGCAGGCCACATGCGTGTGCGTTTCACTTGACTGCGGTGTCAGTCGCTGATCTTTAGCCAGAGATCAGGGCGGCCGCACTGTCTTTCCTGTGTTGTGTTGTTTCTGGAACGCCTTTTGTTCGGCAAAGATGCAGTTGAACGGCGGACCCCCAGGGCCGACTTGAAATGTGCAATGTCTATTCATGCTTGATTTTGAATGTCCTTAAAATAAACGAAAACGGAGAGAGCGCTATACCCAGAGAGAGAGAGAGAGAGAGAGAGAGAGAGAGAGAGAGAGAGAGAGAGAGAGAGAGAGAGAGAGAGAGAGAGAGAGAGAGAGAGAGAGAGAGAGAGAGAGGGAGAGAGAGAGAGAGAGAGAGAGAGAGAGAGAGAGAGAGAGAGGAGAAGAGAGAGAGAGAGAGAGAGCGAGAGATAGAGGAGAGAGAGAGAGAGTGGAGATGTGTGTGTTTTTTTTGTGTGTTGTAGGATATTTGTTAGCGAACCACATCTGCATCCACTCCACCAGGGAGCCTCGGCACTATCGTGTACAAACAGCACTTACTGTCAACGTAATTCACTCACTGACGCTCGCCACCGACCCCCTGTTCCCACCATGCGCAACACCAGACACACACACACACAGGGCAATTATCAGATTTATGTATTTCCCGGCTTAGCCGCAAAAACCCCCCCACCCCCCCCCCCGCACCCCCCGCCCCCAAAACCAACTGACCACAACAACACACACAAACCACAGACACACACACACACACACACACACACACACACACCCCTTTCTCTCTGTCTTTTGCGTTCTCTATCTGTCCACAGATATGCAGTTGAGGGCTTTTGTTACATATTTTACAAAAAAATCAATTACACGTGTAATGTGTAAAACATCTTAGTCATCATTATTAATTGGTTTATTCCTCTCTCTCTCTCTCTCTCTCTCTCATTTCACATTTCTTGTGCCTGTTTGTTTTCAGTGTTGATTAGAATTATAGTAGTCGTAGAAAACCCCCTCCTCTGATTTAGTGATATTCATTTTTGAGATGTGTTTCTGCTCCTTTTAATTCCAGTACAATACATTTACAATTGTTGTACAATAGTTGCATCGTTGGCGCCTTTTATCCCGTGGTGTGTATACACAATATATATATATATATATATATACTGTATGTATCTATTCTCCAGTCCTGTTGGCTAGACGTTGCCATGCGGTAAAGTGGTTTGTGTAGCTGGGGCTTGTTCTAACGCAGTCTCTCGGATTTTCATTCAGATGTTTTTTCAGACGTCTGCTCTCCGCACCAGAGGCAACAGACTATGCAGTATACATCTCATTGGTATAGGATCACTGCAGCGCACTTGTTTTCTGTAGCAACAAAGAAATCCTCAAAGCAATGGGCCGTCAACACCAATTTGGGGGGGGGGGGTTGTTATTTGGCGGGCAAGGCTTCACCCCACCCCCCACCCCTCCACCAATCAGCTTTTATTATTCACATTTCATTGATGAGAAATAACACAAGTACGCCTTTACACACAGTGTTTCAGTGTTTCAGTGTTTCCTATTCGTTTCGTTTATTTGTGGCTGGCGGGTGGCCAAGACGTTAACATTATTTTGGCCACGTATAGATTTTTATTTGTAATACTATTTAAGTACCGTTGCGCGGTCCTGCACAGTGTTCGGCAAGTAGCCCAGTAATGACCGCCCGCCAGGAACGTCTCGACATGAAACCTGCAAATGAAATGTATAGCAGCATGGTGCTGATGTGGTGGCGGGGCGTTCAAAAGATCAATAACAGCTTCAGCAGTTTGAGCGTCGTGGGTTTTTTTTTTTGTTTTTTTCACGTGACGGGGATATTAGACATTCAACACGGATTCAGGATCTGAATTATGATGCGGTGGTCTAAAGACCTGATCACCGCGAGGGGTCCCAGTGTGTCTAGTGGTGCGTACCTTGCCCAGGAGACAGCCCCGTCTTCCAACAAGCCAAGCGAGGGAATGGAGCGAGGGAGGGAGGGAAGGAGGGAGGAATGGAGGGATGGAGGAAGAGATGGAGGGAGGGAGGGACGGATGGAGGGCAGTATGGAGCGAGGGAGGGATGGAAGGAGGGAGGGATGGAGGAAGAGATGGAGGGAGGGATGGAAGGAGGGAGGGAGGGAGGGAGGGAGGAGGGAGGAGGAGGGGAGATGGAGGAGGGAGGGGAGAGATGGAGGCGAGGGAGGGAGAGAGAGATGGAGGCGAGGGAGGGAGAGAGAGATGGAGGCGAGGGAGGGAGAGAGAGATGGAGGCGAGGGAGGGAGAGAGAGATGGAGGCGAGGGAGGGAGGGTTCAGGGGAGGAGAGGAGGAGATGGAGGCGAGGGAGGGAGGAAGGAGGGGGAGGAGGGGAGAGGAGGGGGAGGAGGGAGGAGGAGAGGGAGAGGAGGAGGAGAGGAGGAGGGAGAGGAGAGAGGAGAGAGGAGTGGAGGGGAGGAGAGGAGGAGAGGAGGGAGGAGGGGAGATGAGGGAGCCCTTCTCCCGCCACCTCCGCGTTCACATCTTCTCTATAGAGCTATCGTTTGGTCAATATTCCTACACAATCTACAAATTACAAAGTACCCGTCCACTAACTAAAACACAATTCAAAACTAGATGTCTCAGGTTTCAACACAGTATGGAGTGAGGGAGGGATGGAAGGAAAAAAACTGTGAACCAGCCAAGCGCCGGTATTTGTCCAACCCCCCCGCCCACCTCATCACTTGTGGTTATAGTGGACCAGTGTACTGTCTACTCCAGACTTGATAGGTTGATGAATATCGGAAAGTTTTTTCATGACAATCGTCTTTATGAAGCTTTGATAATGCTGAAAGCGCAATAAAACTAAAACTCTGACGCAAAAACTAAAACTCTGACAGAGGTAAAGATGCGAGGAACCAAATGTGACCGAGAGATGTGTTCCTCAAGTCATGTTTGCGTGACAAAAAAAGTGAACGTTTTACGTGGATGATAATGAATACCTTTTAAACTGTTAATTTGTCATTGAAATACAGAGGCTAAAACATCTAATAGATATTTGAAACGACAGCACACTTGCCTAATATATATTTAAACCTCATCACCGCTCCGAGTTAGTTACCCATAGTCGATAGTGAGTAACTCTTTAAATTGCGGTTCAATAATTAATCATTTCTTGCAGCCTTAAACTAAAACAAGACTTCCAGGAGCACTGTTGGGATTCCATATGGGAGGTTTCGTGGATTAATTTGTGTTTGACTTTAAGAATTAATCTTCACATTGGAATATAATAATTTGCCTTTTTTGGATAATTAAAATGGAACCGTGTTAAAGTTTAGCCTGTTCGACTGATAATGAATTAGAAGAATGTGCCAGCAGGGATTGTTCCATATGCTGATGATAAATAATGATCAAGCGCTTTAATTACCTGCCAGAGAAAAGCCGACAACTAAATCAGGTAAATAATGTGCAGGCCTATTTATCAGCCGTGCAAACTTGTCACCTTTTCGGCAAAAGGTAATTCATGTGGATTGTGTAAGATCTGCGTCCGCCGGTGAAGTAATCTGTGGGGAGGTCTGTGTGTGTGTGCACCATATCGAGTTGCTAGGGAGAGATGAGCGATGTCTCATCCTGATTGGCTGATTAAAAAAGAAAACTGTCTGCTCAGCTCCGAGCAGAGCGGTCGGATTTAAGAAGAAGAAGAAGATCTCTTTATTATTATTATTATTTAGGAGTGTTGGCGACGATAACGTTGTTTGTTTTGCAATGTATGGACTTTAAGTCAAGAACTTTACGTACTAATGATGCAATGATAATGTGTACTCTGTATTATTCGGCGGGCGTTACGTACTCGCGCACATACTGTAGTTCTTGAAATGTTACCGGGCGCTAACTTCATCGTCGCTCCACCAATCTGTTGAGCTGTATTTTAGAGAGCTCGTCTCTGAGTCCTGTTGTTGTTGTGTTGTTGTTGTGTTGTTGTTGTTGTTCTGGTCTTGTTTTCTGACAAAACTAAATGTAGGCTAATATCCTCGTCTAGAAATCCTGGTTCAGCCTGGTTATAAACACACCAAGTGAACCCAAGCGGTGTTAGGCCCCCTAGTGTCCTGTACAAGGCTGTAAATTACTACTTTGGAGAGGAAACAATAGTAAAAAGAGTGGATATCATATTTCAGTGAGACACACTATGAATGCAACCTTTGACTTGCCAGTCGATTGTCTTTGTTTGTTTAATTGTTTTCTAAATGAGGGGTTTTGTTGAGGCTCAATGCTGCTCTAATTAGTAATTGAAGCAAATTTGAAGAATAAAAGTCTAACCCCATAATGGGGTTTAACCCCTTAATGGCTGTTAGAAATAGTTTTTAGGCAGACGCAAAATACACTTAAAAGTAAACTCTTCTGCCGGGGGAGCGCCATGAGTTTCCATGCCTGAACAGTTGGAGTGGAATATGCTACTAAAAAGCTGATAGCTGAACTTTCAGCTTTGATTCAGCGCTGAAGTTGTGCAATTCCAATCCAATTTGCGGGAAAGCGTCGTAAATCTGTCCGGCGGCGCAGGTAGGAGGTGTAGTATAGTCTGACGCGTTCTCCCATGCAAATTATGTAGTAACCTCGCGTCTTCAGGTTTGTAGGTTGTCATCATTTCCGGTCACAAAACGTTAAAACGAGTGAAGCGAATCGTGAAGTAAAATTGCCTTTTTAAAGTTATTGAATACTGTGCACTTTAAAACGAGAGCATTTTAATTTCAGTTGATCAGTACACACTATGTTAATGAAAAGTAATTGTTGCACCTTATTACCGTTAACAAAAAGAAATATATATATAATATATATAAAACAAACTGAAATGCAATCATCCCGTTTTTTGTACCACCAAATTATACACCGGAAAAGTTCCTGGCAGCTCTGCCGTCGGTGTAAAATGTTCCTCTGGAGCCCTGAATAGAATATGTGCTACCACATATTTGTGGAGTGCGTGTGTGTGTGTGTGTGTTTGCGTGCGTGTGTGTGTGTGTGTGTGTGTGCGTGTGGTTGGTGGGCTGCAGCAGCTTAAGCAGCCTCACCTGGCCCGAGTCAGGCTGATTATCTGGGGTTGGGTGAGGCTGCACACCTGTGGTGCGCTGGCAATAATCACGGCCCACAGGTTAACCAGCCATCAGCAGACGCACACACACACACACACACACACACACACACACACACACACACACACACACACACACACACACACACACACACGAGTGTCCTCACTTCACCAAACTATGGCAATTTGTTGTTTGCTCATTGGTGCTCATGTTGTCAGGCTATTATTTCAAATCATGTCTTTTGTGAACTACT
>PIJE02002737.1:5000-10000 GCA_002895965.2 Coryphaenoides rupestris
TTCTTTTGCACGCTGCACGCGTTCATCCTTTTTAGAATCACAGGAAGTTGAGACACCTTCCTGTGTGACTTTGGCCACGCGGAGAGACTAGACAGTCGGGGACTCAGCCTCAGCGCGTGCAAAGGTAAGCTTCTTTTGCACGCTGCACGCGTTCATCCTTTTTAGAATCACAGGAAGTTGACGCAGCATCGACCACTGCTACAAACCCCACACACAACATACTTCCTAATATAAGAGAGAGCGAGAGAGTGGTGAGAACAACACCGGCTACTGCAACAACAACTCCGTTTCCACGAATCGACGCAAATTCTCCGAAATGTTTGTGGTTTCATTACTTTTTCGCGGGAATTGAAAACGAAATGAAATGTCACCAATTGCAAGTGTTTCGAGACAGACACACACACAACCACACACACACACACACACACACACACACACACACACACACACACACACACACACACAGGGACGCACACACACACACACACACACACAAACACTAGAAGCAGTGCTCTCTCATATTTAAAAAAGTCAAAGTGTTTGATTTGTCACGTGTACACCACAACACAGGGCCATTCTGTCTCAGTTAGGGTTAGGTGGTGTCTTGCTCAGGGAAACCTCGACACTTAGCTAGGAGGCGGAGCCCGGGGATCGAACCAGCGACCTTCCTGTTGCCAGACAACCGCTCTTACCTCCTGAGCTACTGCCGCCCCACACTACAATTAAAACAATATAACAATATAATATAGTCCTCTATATACTTTGAACAGGTATTTATTTTCTGGAGAGGAGCGGGCGCCTCGCTGTCAAACCAGTCTACTGAGACCATTTATGTAATACAGCCGGAGAGTGGAGAGGCCGCATTGGATTTTGTGTAGTATAAAAATCTTTCGGCAGATCTGTGTAATTCCACCAAGTAAGTTTCCTATTGCCTCAAACTTGAACTACTTTTTTCCCAGAGAATTCTGGAGGAGGCGCGCTCCCGGGCCGGCTGGCTATATCTGGATCGTGTCCAGCCTCACCACTGGAAACCCAGACGACACACCCGAGGTACAGGACCCCCACAAACCCAAACCACGCATACTACTATACTATACTATGCTGTACAATATGCTATAGGAGAAGATAGAACTTTATTCATCCTGAAGGAAATTCTTGTGCCATAGGTTGCTCAACATAAAAAGAAGAACAATTGAATAATAAGTGTACAGAGAATAAGCCTAAAAGAAAAATAGATATTTCGTAAACAAAACAAGTTTGCAATGGTATTGAGAAGTAGTAGTGAGAAGTAGTATTGCACAGTATATGAGGAATATTGCACATGATGATGAAAGGTAATGTTGCAAGGTAATATTGAGACGTAGTATTGCACATGATATTAAGAGTATTGTACATCATGGTGAATACTATGCTGTACTGCTAACCCTGCTATTTCACAGTTTTGCTGTGAAATAGTATTGACTGCTGTTTTGTGACACTTTTATCCAAAGCAACTTACTAGTCTGCATTACTTATGCTTGTATGCACGTCATTACTGTAATAAGACCCAGTTTGTTTTGACCCAGAATTATAATTTTTTAAATTGACTCCAAAACAACTCACAACCCCAAAACATCACGGAGAGAAATTACAATAATGGCAAATCCTCCACCCCATAATGCATTCCGGAGCCTTCCTAATGTGTTTATAAATTAGTCCATGCCGCGCGGATGTGTCCTTAATTGCATTAAACAATAAAAGACATTAAAGGCATGCCTGTTCCACATCTCCATAACTAGGTTGTGTTCATGGCTCGTCATGCTCCAAGACAGCCAGGATGACAGAGGCCATTTTGCTTCTCTGGGCTTTGACATTTTGCCAGTTTAATTAGGTCTAGCCGAAAAAACCACAGGTCTGCAACAGCAGCCCTGTGATGCCGGGGGCGAAATGAAGTAGATAGAGAGATAGAGAGATGGATAGAGAGATAGAGAGATAGAGAGATGGATAGAGAGATAGAGAGATGGATAGAGAGATAGAAAGATAGAGAGATGGCTAGAGAGATAGAGAGATAGAGAGATAGAGAGATGGATAGAGAGATAGAGAGATAGAGAGATGGCTAGAGAGATGGATAGAGAGATAGAGAGATGGCTAGAGAGATGGATAGAGAGATAGAGAGATGGATAGAGAGATAGAAAGATAGAGAGATGGATAGAGAGATGGATAGAGAGATAGACAGACTGAGAGACTGAGAGAGACAGCCAGACAGACAGGCAGGCAGACAGGCCAACAGTTCAGTTTATCCGGGCATTTAAGTTTTAAGTGCTAGTAAGCAGTTTTACAATGTGTTTGTGCCGGTGTGTGTATGTGTGTGTGTGTGTGTGTGTGTGTGTCTGTGTGTGTGTGTGTGTGTGCGTGTGTGTGTGCGTGTGTATCTCTGTCTGTTTGCATGTCTGCGTCTGTGTGTGTGTTTGTTTGTGTGAGACTGAGTTTCTTACTCAGAGTGTGTGCAGAACCTCAGCCTTAAGCTCGCTTTTCCTCTGGGAAGGCTGACACACCGCTTCTGACTTGTGTGCTAAACTTCAGTAAGCACACACACACACACACACACACACACACACACACACACACACAGAGAGACACACACAGACACAACACGCGCACACACACACACACACACACACACACACCTCACATAAAAGGATTGTGACACCCGCACCGCAAACAACAGCGAGTGGTGACTCATCGGGTGACATGGCGCCCCCCCCCCCCCCCCTCCCCAACTCCCCCACTCCCCTCCCCTCCCCTCCCCTCCCCCCCCCCGCCACCCACCACCCACTAACTGCTCACCTCTCTACCTTGTACGCTCAGATGTTCCCACTGGGCATGATCTCGGTGTCCTACGACGAGTGGGAGTACCCGCTGGAGATGCGGGTGCGAGACGGCGTGGGCATCATCGCCTCGGCCGCCTCCTCCATGCTGCGGGAGAAGGGCGAGGTGCCCGAGGCCCAGAGCAGCTGCTACAGCCAGGCCGGCGACCGGAGCCCCGGGAAGGTGCCGCCCAGCGCCCTGCGCAGGTCAGGCCCCGCGGATACCTGGTTACATTTTTACATTTACATTTACATTGAGGGCATTTGGCAGACGCTTTTTTTTTTTTTTTTTCCACCACTGCGGTGCCAGAACAGAGAAGAGTTGGGACTTGGCAGAGCGATGTTTGCCTGTTCTTAGTGACGGTGGTACCAGTCGTCTAGCCTAACTCTATAGATCAATAGAGCACACACACACACACACACACACACACACACTGCGTCGTGCTCAGTGCTCGACCTTCTCCTGCCTATGAGGCCTATTCTTATATCCCCCGTTCATCGAAGAGATCGTAGCAAAAAAAAAATGTCCACCACTCCACCACTGATATGACTGCGCTTGTTGCTTGCATATAATCCAGTAGTAGTCCAGCTGGTGAACCATTTTTGCTAAATACTACTTTTAGAGGTGCTCGGCTGCAAGCTGTTTTGAGATTCTTTCCACATCCCTCCTCTCGACCACGACGCAATCAATCATAATTCAAACAGTAGAAATATGTTGTGGCAGTTGACCTTGCTACACGATAAAAGTGGGTCTTCCGAACGGCTCCTCGAACACCAAGGGCACGGGTAGATGTTCAATAAACTGGTTTATTGCAGAGTTTGTGGTGGATTGTAGACAGAGCGGGTGGTCATGGTGCGTTCCGTTTGTACTCGGAAGTCGGAATTTCCGAGCTCCAAGTCGGAAGTTTCAGGGGGAACGCCCCCTGAAGTCGGATTTCCAACTCGGAAAGTCCGAAGAATCTCAAAGCCAAATCCAAGATGGCTGCTCATCAACAGTAGTGAAAGCTGTATTATATGCTGCTTTTTAGCACTTCTGTCTATTTGTGTCTCATTAAAACAGTCGTACTGTCCAACTTCTACCTGTGGACATGTTGCTACGGTGTTTGTATGCGCAAAATGCCGCGTAATACGTTGCTATCAACTGATATTGCCGACAATGGCTAACCTGGCTAGAGCAAACCCAAGCACAACGAAAGATTTCCTGGAGGCGTCCGTCTTGGTTTTCCGACTTGTTGTCACTGGAACGCATTCCCAGCTCCAACTTCCCACTTCCGAGGTAAATGGAACGCAGCATAAATGCTCGCATGCTAGCACTCTCCTGAGTGTGTGTGTGTGTGTGTGTGTGTGTGGTGATGGCCGGTTTAACCTGTGGGCCTTGATGAGGCAATGCAGCCCAGGTGTGCAGTCCCACCCAGACCCCGGATTCTAACTGGGCCAGGTGAGGCTGCTTAAAGCTACGAAAAGTAAGAATCAGTGCATTCTGAGCTCCGTGGGTTGAGACAACTACAATCAGAAACTAATATTAGTTCTAGCAGGTTGTAGCACAGGGGTGGGCAAACGTTTTGGCTCAAGGGCCACATTTGGTTTTTATAACTGACAGACGGGCCGGGCGATTAGTAGATGAGGTGAAAAATGAGCATAAAATATTAAATATATGTGAAATCTATTTCCCTGTTAATCTATTTAAAAAACGGTAGCCAAAGCACTTTAGTGTATGGCCAGCAGTGTATGGCCGCTGTATTTGTAATGCACCATCTAGTTCAAGGGTATTCAATTACATTTCAAAGAGGTCCAGTTAAATAAAATGTCCTGAAGCAAAGGTCCGGAGCATCGTCATGTCTAACTTGTGTTATGAAGCCATATACTGTATATTGAAGAAGCCTAGTAACCGTATCAACATCTATAGGCTGCCACTATGTAGTTAAATCAAACAAATGAAGTACAATTCAATAATATAACAATATGTATTGAACCGGAGGGATTATAAATACTCTAAAGTACTCTAGTACCTTATATAAACTAACAGCTGAGCATCGTCAGACACATCAGTGGACTCATCTAAACCTATGCATGGTGCCTTATGAATGGCTTCATCCAGCTGAGCACATCCTGGCTTCATATTTCCCTTTTTGTGGCTGATGATGCTGATATCGG
>PIJE02002737.1:17653-30153 GCA_002895965.2 Coryphaenoides rupestris
ACCCTTCCACACACACACACCACACACACACACACCACAGTTTTGTGCGGTGTTCTCCCTCAAAGGTCTGGGGGGAACGGGCGGTGGGTGAGGTTGGCGGGCGATGCAATGCGAGCGCGCGCGCGGCGGGCGCGCCCGCGTAGCGTGTTTG
This sequence comes from Coryphaenoides rupestris, assembly GCA_002895965.2. Taxonomy (NCBI): domain Eukaryota; kingdom Metazoa; phylum Chordata; class Actinopteri; order Gadiformes; family Macrouridae; genus Coryphaenoides; species Coryphaenoides rupestris. The sequence goes on from PIJE02002737.1 coordinate 17,805, forward strand.
TGTACGGGTAAGTGGTCAGTTGCCGTGGGCCGCTCGGTGGGGGAGGTGGTGCTTGGGTAATGCGGTGCACGCCGGCCACTTGCTAGAAGTTGCGTAGATGGGAGGGAGGAGGGGATAGCACTGCGAGCCCGATGAAATCCGCGTTGAAGGAGTTATGTAGAGACGGAAAGCGGGAGTGGGACACTGAAGATGTGGCTTTGGAGGACGGGGCGGGCAACCAGATTTGATCAGGTGTTGCATTCAGCTTGGAAGTTGCGGGGACGCCATGGGATAGAGCTGAGGAGTGAGGCGATGAGTCAGGGAGGGGTGAGACGTGGCGAGGCGGTCCAGTCGCTTGTCGAAGAGTGTGAGGAAGCGGACGGCTGCGCGGAATCCCGGATTGTCTGAGTGGCCAAGGGTCGTGGGGGAAAGATGGGGTGGTGGGCCGGGGTGGCTGGACGAATAATCAGGCAGGTGTTTGAAGGGGTTTTGAAGGGATGGAGGAGAGGTGTGCCGATCAAATATTTTTCACTTTGAGTGAGTGTATGTCTCGGCGCGGGCCAAGACCTCGCCGTGGGGCGGCGCGCGCAGGCGGCTGGCGGGTGGGGAGAGCACAGGCGCACACGCGGGGGCGGCACACACAGCCGAGCACGGGAGGCGGCACGAGGCACAGCACACGAGACGACACAAGCACGCGACAGCAGCAGACACACAGCGCGAGCAGGGAGCACGAGGCAACAGCCGACACGGGGTAGGGGTGGTAGATGGTGAGGGTAGGCGAATATCGGCTCGGAGCGATGGTTGATGTGGTGTGGGCGTTGAGCATGCGTGGGGTTTAGCATGGTTGTAAGGTGGGATTGTACAGCCTGGTCGAGAGACTTACTTTACGTGTTGGCAGCAGGAGAGCTGGTCCTTGTGGTGGAAGATGGAGCGCGAGGCGGTAGCATCGTGCGGGCGGGAAGGAGGAAGGGAGAGGAGGGGGAAGGAGGAAAGGAGAGAAGAGGAGGAGAGGGCGGAAGGGAGGAGAGGAGAGAGAGAGGAGAGGGAGAGAAAGTGGAGGAGGAGAGAGGAGGAGGAGAGAGGGATTGTGGGGGAGAAGGAGCGAAGGCACTTGGCGCGGCGGGAGAGGGGATGGTGAAGGGAGTGGGGATGGGTGGCGGAGTTGGGGGGGGGGGGGGGGCGTATGGAGAAGGAGAGGGCAAAATAAGGAACAGGGTTGGAGGGCCGGGCTGGGCGGGTGGGCGCGGGGCGTGAAGATGTAGTAGGAAGTGATGAGCTTTGAGGACAGACCTGCTAGGCCTGTCTGAGTGGTGCGAATCAGCGATCAAGCGCGCGCCGAGGCGAACCGTCGAGGCGTGCATGGAGTGAGATGAGGGGAGAGAGCAGTAGACGTGGCAGCAGCACGACAGCACGACGGCCACGAACACAGGCAGCACACGGGCGAGCACGCACGGACGAAGCACGAGGGCGCGAGGCGACGGACAGGACAGGGCGACGGCAGCACACACACCGAGCACACACACACACAGGGCGAGCAGCGACACGCGGTGACAGCGTAGAACCGCGTGGGAGGTCGCCATTCGGAAGAAAGGTGACGACGGGGAAGATGGGAGGCCTGAGGAGGATTGCTGGGAGGACAGCACGGCATAAGTGTAGGTGTAGCGAGAGAGGGTGACGAGCGAGTGTTACGGAGGGGTGGGGGTGAGGGACAGGCGTCGTGGGTGGGTTGGCGGTTAGGGTGATGCCGAGCGCAGCAGCGGCGTGGGGAGGGCGATGCAGCAGCGGGATGGCGGCGACACGGACACGAGCACGGATGGTGGGCGGACCACAGTGGGTGGCAGCAGCACGACACCGGACCACACAGCACCAGCACACCAAGGCGCGCCGAGAGCCGCAGGTGTGGTTGCGTCTCGCAGAGCGAGGGGCTGAGAGCAGTGGCGAGCGAGCGAGTGTGGGCGTTCAGAAGGAAGGGAGTGCTGAAGCGAGGGCTGTACTGGAAGGAAGTTGGATAGAGAATGAATAGAAGAGCGTTAGGAGTGGGAGATGGAGACAGGTGCGCCGTGTGTTCTGGTTGCAGGGCGCGGATGGGTGGGGTATGGTGTTTGGGGTCGCGGAGCGTGAGTGGGGGTGTGAGGCTAAGTGTGTTGAGCGTTGGTTTGCGTAGTCAGTGTGGATTTCGGGCAGGAGTTTGTCACTGGGACTGTGCGACGGGTCAGGGGCTGTCCGGGACGGATCGTGCTCTGGGCCGGTGACTGATTTGTCGTTTACGGCTGGGCGCGGAGGAGATGAAGCGTTGGTGCACAGAGCAGACCCCTGCGTGCAGACGATCAGGCAGGGCGAACATTGCTGTCGAAGGGTCGGTAGTAAGAGGTGTGTAGATAGAAAAGATGCAAAGGTGGGTGTGGTGATAGACGAGAGATGATACTGGCGTGGTGAGGGTGAGTATAGAGCGATGGTTTGGGGGGGGGATGTGCGGTGAGTGCTGGATGGCTAGGAGTGACGAAGTGTTAGGTGCCGGCGGAATGGGGCGAGCAAAGGTGTTGGGTCCGTGCCGCTTTGGGTGAGCGGAGGGGGCGCGGGGGATTAGGCTGGTGGAGAGCTGAGCGGGAGTGGATTGGCGATGACGGCTTCGATCGGGGGTGAGGCTGCGGGGGTGTGGCAGACGTGGGTTCGGGGTGTGAGCAGTGGGAGGGGGATGCGAGTTCTGACCGACTCGCACTGTGGCGGAGTGGGTGGGTGGGTGCGGGGCGCTGCGGGATGTTCGAGTCCTGCGGAGGGCGCCAGGGTCAGGATGTTAGCGGGGCGGCGGCGCGGGCGGCGGGGGGAACATTTGCGTCCCTTTTCCCTGACTCGCCCCTCCTCTCTTCCACAAAATTGGTTCTGGGGTTTTCCCGATACGAGAACGAGCCAGTCCTTTTTCTTCTCTCCCTGTCTTAATTTTGATTTTTGCCCTTTTCATCGCACTTTGTAGGGGAATATTATATCGGGAAGTTTTCTACAGGAGCTACTCTGGCGTGCGGTCCGTCGGTGGCAAGAAACCAGTAAAGCAGAACCAGCCACGGAGACACCGGCAGTTTCAGGTACAGAAGTGCTTCATCTCAGCCCAAAGCCATGATAATTTCTTGCCAGAAATAAATGTGAGTTGGGCAATTGTGGAACCATCCTGAGAAACAATTCAGGGAAGAGTCCGCAAGCGGTAAAAAGGAAGTAGTTGTGGTCCAATGCTTTTTGGTGAACATTAACGGCAACGCGGGCTATCAATGAGGTGGAAGCAAGTTTATTCTCCAAAAAAAAAGGATGTCCTATGAATCATGGCGCTTGGTGCCCGGCTGAATGCTTGATTTACGAGGCTGCTGGTCCGACGGGGAGTTGTGTGTTCTCTTCTCTAAATCACTGTGATTTCTCACCATGCATGTGATTTTTGAGACAGTTACTTTGAAGATTCCTTTTATGCCATTATTACTCGTACACAAGTCACTCAATGAATTTATATGCCTTATCTCCTCCATTTACTCCTGCGTAGTGTGCGTGTCCCTCAAACCTACATTCACCTTCTAACACCAGGAACACACACACAACAAGGATCTTCACATCTACTACCTACACACACTCAGATGTAACATTGAACACAGTTAACGTACACAACAACCCAACACACACTTTTTCACTCATTCATAATTTTAATTGGTTAATATACCATGTTGCGTCTGCGCGGGCCCAAAAAAACTCGGGGGTTTGGGCGCCAAATCTTCTTTTTATTCATTTCGAAATTATTCCTTTGGGCCTTATAAAGGGAATTTTAAACCAAAGGTTTATAAGAACGTTGGCCGGGGGTTTGGGCCCAAACGTAACGGTATTCGGTTTCTCTGTTTGATTTAGAAAGGGGGTTTTTGATAAAAATACTGGCTGCACTGGAAGAGACGGCGCCAGAATCGAGCATCTAATGTAGGCAGGAAGTGAGGAGGTAGTTTTGTGGTGGGGTTTTAAGCAGGGAGACGGAAAGACGGAGAGCCGGGGTTGGGGGACGGGGGGGAGGTGGACGGGGGTTTTGCTGGTTACAGGCTGGGGGGGAGGCCAGTGGGCGGCAGCTGCGGTTATCGGAGGAGGACCGATCTTGCTTGTGACCGGGGGGTCAGGTGGGGAAAAGTGACTGCGGTGGAGGTAGCAGTGGTAGGGTATGCAGAGAGGAGGGGCGGTTCTAATTAGCGGGTAAGTGGATTGCTCGGGCAAAAGGTCTCTGAGCCGCGGAACAGCCAGCCCAGTATGCGGTGGAAAGGGAGGGGGAGGGAGAACAAGAGGAGGTCAAAGTAGGTGCAAAGCCATCGCGTGAGGTATGGGTGGTGATGGAGGCGCTGAACCGGAGCGGGGGAGTTGCGTACCCAGACCCCCTTTCACCAGCGACAGACCCTATGTGTTTCAGGGATTTACAAAGATAAGGCGGGTGTGAGAATAATTTTAATGCGCGGGCGTGGTTGCTTGTGTTATTGCTAATAAGCGGAGGGAAACCGCGCAGCATTAAACTCGTATAAATAGTACGGCCCCCTCGGGGGACGGGCCTTGGGATGCGTGACAAAAGATCAAACGAGCCGGATTGCACAGGTCTGCATAAAAAAACCGCAGACAAACTTAGCGGCGCCGAACAATCCGAGTCAACAAACACGGAGGCAGGGTAGCGGGGGGCAGGGGGGGCCAGGGCGGGGCTCGTCGCAAGGAGGGCGCGCGGTAACAAAGAACGACCCCGTTGCCAACACTAAACTAAGAGCTGCGCGAAACAGGCTTGAAACGAGGCTGCGCTCAGTGTGTATCTAGAAGATGTGATTGTGCGTGTGTGACATATTTCCACATATTTTTTGAGATTGTGATAAGCGAGGGTGGGTAACCTGGATTTCAATTCAAGGAAAAACATAGGTCGTTGTTAGGATGATAAAAGAGAGGATCCGGATGGCGGTGGCGGGTGCCTCTGTGGATGGGTTGGCCGGGACGGGGCGCCCCTAGTGCTCTGCTCTTGTAGTTATCATGTTGGTAGATAGATACGTGTTGTGGGTCAGGTTGTTGATGTCGCGGGGTGGGGCACCCAAAACCGGGAAATGAAAGTTAGGTCCGGCAGACAACTGTCAACTTTTGGGTTGGGGGGTCGCCCCCCAGATAGAACCGGACACTAGGTGGGACCACCTTTTTGGGAGCTCAACAAAACCGCAACTGTTTTACTATAGTATTATATATCCATATACTATCGGTGCTCATATATAGCGGGTAATGTTCACCTTTGAAGGCACCGGCGCGAGTTCCTATATATATATAAATAAACGGGGGGTGGCGGGTAAGCAGGCGGACTGAATGTAAGGAAAGAGGGTTGCGAGCCCGATGTACAAAACCGGTTTTGGGTCGACAATTCGCGGCTGCGACCGATTCCACACACACACAACGTTCCGAGGTTCAGAGAGAGAAACCCGGGGGACACAAAGAAGAGCGGGTGTTTGGGGCTGCGAGCGAGATCAACAAGCTGACTAGACAGCAAAGTGTTTTCCAACCATGAGTCACGAGAGAGCGCAGAGGGATCGCGCCCCCGCGCAGTGGGTGAACGTTATTATTTTTGTTAAACATATTACAATGTGGGTTTTATGAATATTTCAACTTGTTTTTCGTGCTTTAACAAGGTCCAGCGCGGGCCGAGCGGCAGGAAAAGCAAGTGGCGGACACAAGTTAAGACACAAAAAAGCCGAAAAAAACAAACAAGACAGAATACTGAATTAATGGAGATGCAGGAAGAAATAACATACCCCACAAAACCCTTGTGGGCCATCCACTGGCCCACCCAAACTCCCACAAGCACGGCCCGCGCCGGCCGGGGCGAACAACCGGGCAGCGCTCGCTTGGGCGACCCAACCCCCGAGTCCGTCTCGGCCGACCGCCTGACCACAACCAAAATCTATGGAGTAGCATTTGATAGATTATGCGACAGGGACGAAAACAAAAGGTTTGGCGAGGTTTAGAACTTGAGGGAAATACAACCACCTTGAGATTTCTAAAGAAACGGACCCCCGTACTTGGTTCAGGTTGTTATTTTTAATAATTCTTGGGTCTGCGGGTGGGCTCCTCCATCTCGCTTTTTTGCTGTGTTTTTCCTTAAAGGAACCTGGGATGGCAATCGTTAAAATGGACGTCCACAACATCTCTCGCTACATTGTCATTTTGAGGTTAGGGGAGGCGTCCAGATACACCGTTCTTGGTTTCTATATTGTATAGCGTGAAGGGCCTCACAACACTATAATGAAACGTCAAAGTCATATCGTCTCCAACCCGACACCCGGGTGTCGGCAGGGGGGGGCCCATAGAATTTGAAGGGGACCGGATATAAAGAAACCGGGGTCGCGACGCAAGGAATCAGCTTTTTCAAACAACCCAAAGAAAGAATTGTTACGGCAATGCGCGCTCTTGGCGAGAGAGCCAGAGGAAACCCCCGAAAAAGAAAAAAATTTAGCAATATGGGGGAAAGTCAAGGCGATAATGTTGGATGGAGAAACCTTTTTCTTAGGGCTTTTTAAAGGAAAACCCCCGGGCGGGCGGGGGACGTCGGGCTACCCAAGCCACACAAACATGGCCGAGCCGGGGGGCCCCAAAGGCCCCTCCACAGACCTTTTAGGTGGGCAATACTGACTCAGCAACCCAAAATCCTTTTCCTCATTGTGTTTCTCTGGCGGGTGGCGGCGGACGGGGGCATCGTGGCCGCTAAGTATTATTGTGGACCCTCAAGTTTGGCGCGGGTTATGACTCTAAGGCGTCTTCTCTTTGATATTGATAGTGTGGGGCCACATTTAGTAATTTTAAGTTTCTCACGCTGCTCAGTCTACTGACTATTTAAACAGAGGAAGCATCACGGTCCCCAGGCGGGGAGAAAACAGCAGAAATAGACATATAGCACAAAAACAAAAAAGGGGGGCCCAACAAGGTCCGAGGCGAGAAGGGGGGGCGGCGGGAAAAACAATTGTTCGGGCGGGGGGGGGGGGAAAGGACAATTGGGGTTTTGTAAAGTTCCATTTGGGAAAAAGTTGGGACCACCACCCCAAAAAAAAAAGACGCAACCCGGGCGGGCCATGCCGCGTGTTAAAAAGGTGGGAAACCCCAGGGAAAAAACCCAGGGGGGATGGGTCGCGAGGAAAAATTCTTTCCCAAAAAGGAGAGATGGCGGGCAGGGCCCATACGGCAAAGAATTTTTTTGTTTAAAAAAACCCCACCTTTTTTCGCCGCTGGACTTCCCCAAAGCGCGGACGGGGGCAGGCTCAAACCAAGGCGAAGCAGAGCCTCCGAAGCCAGCGGCGGGCCGAAGCCGCACAGCTGTGGGCAGCATTGATGTCCCATGCTAATTTTCAGTGACTAGCCAGTGTATATGGACAATTAGACAGCCCCAGACATAACTGACAAGAGTGGATTGTCAGGAGGGGGTGGTGATGCCGTTCATAAACTACAAATAAATAATACACCACACCAGGTCTTGTGGGTTTGAATAGACTGTCAGTTGGTTTCCAAGTGTGGGAATGCGCACTTCTCTCCTACGTGTCTGCTCTCTCTCCTCTCGTCTGCTTCTCTCTCGCTCTCTTATCTGCGTCCTCGTAGCTCCCGTCCGACTACACACTGGGGGTGTGGCTTCTTCTCTCTCGCCCTCCAGATGCTCGTCCGGGGGCTGACTAACTCTTCTCTACAACATTTATCCTCTTGGCTTCTCTCTCGTTCTTCTCTCTTCTTTCTACCTCTCCAATCTCAAACTCGGGCGGGTCTGGTTCGGTGCGGGGCGGGCTGCCACCCTACCACTCTCTATCTCCTTCTACCCTCCGCCACCTACTCTAACCTTGTTCTTCACCTCCTCTCTCTCTTCTCTCTTCTCTCTCCTTGCTCGTGTGCTGCGTTTCGTCGGACCCATCCCTCTCTCACCTCTGCTGCTCCTTTCATGCGCGCTCCCCGCACCTACTCCTCCACTCATCTTTTCTACTCTCTGCGTCTGGCGTGCTAGCGTGCTCTCGCGTGTGCTCTTTCTCTCTTCGGTGCTTCGTCCTCAAAGTGGTGAATCTCTGCTCGCTCTCTCTCTGCTTAATGGTGGGGCGCTGTGGGGTCGTGCTCATCTACCTTTCTCGTGCGCCGATACCCTCCTTCTCATCTCTACTCAATCTTTAAAAACCTCCATCTTCTTCTCTCTCTTTCTCTCTTCATCTAAACTCACTCTCGCCTCTCTCTTCTGTGTCTGGACACCATAAACACCTTCTCTCTCTCAAATCATCATAAATTCTACTCTCTCTCAAAAGAGAATTAGAGAGGACTTTAATGGGTGTGTTTGAGACCCAAGGCAGCACAGCCACAGGAGACGTTCATAATGACCTTTTAATGCGACGTTCCGGGTGCACGGTGCAGGGAAACACAAACACAACCGGATGAGATATTGTCCAATGGCCAAGGGGGATATGGGGATAAAGGGCGCTTGGGGAATCCACGGGTCTTGAACAGCGGGGACGTTGTGAGTGTGAGTGTGAGTGTGGCAGGGTGGGAGAACACACACACACACACACACACACACACACACACACACACACGAGGCAGGAGACGTCGTCGTTGCGGTGGTAGCGGGTCCAGAACCGGGTGGGGAACGCCGAACGGCGCCAGCGATCCACGGGGACTTGACGAGGCAGGCGGGCCGGGGACAGGCAGGGGGGGGGGGTCGGCAATCGGCTGAATCGGACGGAGGAACGCTGGAGAGTCTCGCGTGTTGAAAAGCGAAGATACAATCCGGCGGCGTGTGCGTGTTGGGGAAGGAGGAGCTTATGCAGGAAGGGTAATTGAGACACGGGGGGAACAAGGTGGAGGCGATGCGGCCGGTGAGATGATTGAACGAGTGACGTGAGAGCGGAACCTTACTGAGCAGAGTAGTGCGGATCATGACAAGGACGTTATGAATAAATGAGCGCTAATACGATCGAGACGTCTCAGAAGCGGTGCGTGTTTTCTGGTTCGACACACAAATGCACTTTAGTCTTTCTGGGGTTTTTTTTTTTTCAACACAGTACAAGAAGACTATTATCATCTGACATCCGCTCCTTTTTTCCCCTTTTTGTTCAAATTGCAAAAGTATTTGAGAAAGGATGAAAAAGGAGCAAAAACATCAAGGATTCGTTGGATATTTCAGCTCAGTAAAATGCAATACGTTAATCATGTTGCATCAGAGAGACAGAGAAGAGAGAGAGAGAGAGAGAGAGAGAGAGAAAGAGAGAGAGAGAGAGAGAGAGAGAGAGAGAGAGAGAGAGAGAGAGAGAGAGAGAGAGAGAGAGAGAGAGAGAGAGAGAGAGAAGAGAGAGAGAGAGAGAGAGAAGTGCGCATTCAACTGTAAACACAACTGACATGTTCTAGTCCTGTTTTATATATTTGAGTTTATGACGCAAACCTGCAGCCACTCCTGTCAGTTCTGGGGCTGGCTTCCCCAAGCGCCCTTTATCCCCATATCCCCCTTGGCCATTGGACAATATCTCATCCGGTTGTGTTTGTGTTTCCCTGCACCGTGCACCCGGAACGTCGCATTAAAAGGTCATTATGAACGTCTCCTGTGGCTGTGCTGCCTTGGGTCTCAAACACACCCATTAAAGTCCTCTCTAATTCTCTTTATATCAGTACTTTACAATGTGCCCGGTGACGTGGGAAGCACTCTTGTGTCCGAATGAAATGTGTTTGGAAACAGAGCTTTGTGAATCGTAAAAGACGAGTATTTGTCTGTGCTCGCGCTCGTCGTCCAGCACCGCCGGCCGCCGGTCTTCCGATCGTTTATGGGAGTTAAACTGTTGCGGAAATGTTCATTTTCACACGTTTACATTTGCACCGATTGCTAATTGTAATGCTGATTATGTGGCTCATCTCACTGGCAAAATGAAAGATCATTTGTGAGAGACGTTGAGGGTTGACGAGAGAGACACACACACACACTGGGGAATCATTGTCTGCCAATCCATGGACGTAAGTTCACCACTTTTGTTTGTTTTTTTTAGACATTGACATTTTGTGACAGGTGTGGTTACATCGCTCTGTGTGTGTAATTATGTGTTAAAAGATCATTTGGCCTAAGATCGATTCACGGATCCGGTTGATCGAGAAGAAAGGATCGATAATTTGCAGAGATGTCCGGAATTCAGGTTGTTCCTCCTTGTTGTTTTGCCAGCTGACAAACACTTTCTTTTTCAATGTACCCCCACACCCCCCTCGCACACACACACACACACACACACACACACACACACACACGCCGTAAATGTGCGTTTTTTTCCTCTTAGGGACTGTCGCTTGATTTAAGGTTCAAACATTGGCCCAACAACAAGCTGGAGAACACGCTGCCAACACACTGAACACAGAATTCAGATGAAAACCGCAGGCATTTATGTTTCGCCTATTTTTTTTTATTAATTCATTTATTTTGTTATGTTTCTTTGGTGTCATGTGTTGTTGTGCTTTAGGTTCCCACTCGACATGTTCTCACTACTAAACCTCCTGTTTCTGTGTGTGTGTGTGTGTGTGTGTGTGTGTGTGTCTGTGTGTGTGTCTGTGTGTGCACAAGGCAGCGTGCACCAGAGGGCTCAGATGACACAAAGAAAAATGTATACAAATAAAGGACAGCTCTGATATTTTTTCAACTTTGCCTCTTGAGATGCTTTCATGCTCGTACTCCGGCTGATTGGGACTTGCATCACGAGCTTGTGGTTGCAAACGGCTGCAAAACAAAGCATCGGTGAACAATTCTCCAAGAAGTCCAAGAAGTAATTCCAGAGAGAGTCTGAACCGATCACAGCCACAATAAAACACTTGAACTTGTTCCAGGGCCACTGAGCTAAATCAATAACGCAACAATTCAAAGTTTGACTTTTGTCCCATGTCTGCAGGACTCTAAACTATTTACATGATCCGTTTAATAGAGAGCTAAATAACTAAACTGTAACATTTCATGTTCCACTTTCATATAAAACCAATATTGGGTTTTTATTTGGTCAAATCATTTCTTTTTTATTGTATGGTGTACTGTCTCCACCGTGGCTTTAACGTAATGATCTACATGCAAATGAGGCACATTTTATAATGTAAATAAAAAAGGGTTAATATACGGTTTATCATTTCAGTCACAGCAACAAGTACTGCTTAATATTCACAACAGTCACTCTTCAAGCTGCACTAAAAAGAGATTAAACGGCAGAATTGTGTCCCCATTTAAAAGTGATTTACTGTGTATTAAAAATGAACATAAAATGAATCTAATTACATGAATATAACAACTCTAAATTATATACAATAACAGTATTCAGCAACGCAAATCAGTGTGTGCATCAACATGCTGTTAAAGGAACATCAAGAACAATATGTGGCTGAGGAAACATGAACCGAAATTAATTCATATAAAATCCAGCAGAAAATCTCGTACATTATGTATGTCACGGTATGTTTAGCAAATATATATGGCTGTGACGTGTAGCCATCGTTAGTCCGAGTTAATTAGTTAATGAGCTATCAGAATCAGAATCATAATCAAGAATGAGCTTTATTGGCCTTAGTTTGTGCTATCGTGAAAAGAACATTATTTAGTTTGCCCTTTTATTTCGTTTGATTGCAAGACAACCGGCCACAGAGTGTTGAAGCCTGTTAAAACAGAGGTCTAGGTGCACGCGCGCACACCCACACACCCCAGCGCACACACACGCACACACACACACACACCACACACCCACACACCGATTTGTCATGATCCAAAAATGGGGATGCACACACCGGTAACAGTTTCATTGTGTGGTGTGTGTGTGTGTGTGTGTGTGTGCGCGCCACGTTGCTCTACAAGATTTCGCTTCAAAATAAGAGACATTCATTTTCTTCCTTCCTCCCACATGGAAAACAGATTGACGCCGCTACCCCATTGTGCTCTTAATTTCCTCTCCCCCCCCCCCCCCCCCCCCCCCGCCCGCCCCCCCACCACATCAATGAATGGATTTAAAACCTTTCAACTGGACCATGCCTTCACTCCTCCTCCCCCAGACTTCATTGGCGAATCAAAGACTCGCCTGTTTTATATTTATAGCCCCGACTGCCTTTGGGTAAAAGTCCTCTTTCTGTCTCTCTCACACTCGTTCTCCATCTCCATCTCTCCCTCTGTCTTTCTTACACACACACACACACACACACACGCACCACACACATGCACATACACACACACACACACACACCACACGCACATACACACACACACACACACACCACAGAAATACACACACGCACACACGCACATGCACACACACGCACACACACACATCTCTCGCCCCCCCTGTTGTCTCAGCCCACTGACAGTGACTTTGTTGGACTT
>PIJE02002737.1:35153-40153 GCA_002895965.2 Coryphaenoides rupestris
AGTCCCCACATGTGCCGTGGTTCTTACATTTACATTAGGGCGATTTGGGAACGCTTCTTAGTCCCAAAGCGACTTGACAAGAGTCACATTGGTGAAGGTAGAGGCAGCAATTATACTGTGAGACATGCAGATAACGAGATAGGCTGTTTTCGAGCATTCCTTTTACGAAGACGTAATAGAAAACGAGTTTCTAACTATTGCCAGTTGGCCCTGCATGAAGTAGCTGGCAGGCGTGCATTCCGTAAGCTATGGATAGCAGATATCATGATGAATGACAAAATGCTAGTGCCATTAATAACGTGTTTAAGACATACTAAACACGCAGGTTAGTGGCTAGGGGGGGGGGGGGGGTTATTGTAGAGTCCCAGGTGAACTCTGAACAGGTGGGTCTTGAGTCTCTTGCGGAAGCTGGCGAGCGACTCGGCTGTCCTGACATGAGCCGGGAGCTCATTCCACCACTGCGGAGCCAGAACGTGAAGAGTTGGGACTTGGAAAGAGCGCATGTTTGGCTGTTTTTAAGTGAAGGCGGTACCAGTCGTTTGCAGAAGTTGCACGAGCGGAGTGCTCGGGCTGGGCGTAGGGTCTGGACTAATTTTTGGAGGGTAGGTAGGGGCGGTTCCGTTGACAGCCATGAAAGTCAGTACCAGTGTCTTGAATCGAATGCGAGCGATTACCGGAGCCAGTGGAGGTTGCGGAAGAGGGGGTACATGGGAGAATTTAGGTAGGTTGAACACGAGGCGTGCTGCTGCGTTCTGGATGCGTTGTAAGGGCTTGATTGTTGAGGCGGGGAGTCCAGCCAAGGAGAGAGTTGCAGTAGTCGAGACGAGTGATAACGAGCGCTTGGACCAGGATCTGCGCTGCTTCACGTGTGAGGAAGGGCCGGATCTTGCGGATGTTGTAGAGAGCAATTCTACAAAGTACGGCCACAGAGGTAATGTTGGCCGTTGAGGAACAGCGGTCATAGCCAATAACCACGCCAAGGTTCCTTTGCCGTGGCTGCAGGGGAGACTTCGATGTCCTCGAATGGTGGACAAGTTAGGGTCCATCTGAGGGCAGTCTTTCCCCGGTGATGAAGAGAAGCTCAAGTCTTGTCCGAGGTTTGACGCTTCAGGTGGTTGGCGGTCGTCTCCATCTGCCTGACTGGTCGGCCAAGGCATTGTTGAGATGCGTGTTGGCGATGTGTCGGTGTCTGAGGGGGGGAAGGAGAGAAACAGTTGGGTGTCATCAGCAATAGCAGTGGGTAGGAGAAGCCGTGGAATGTTGATTACAGACCGAGAGATTTTTTTAATGTAAAAGACAACAGAAGGGGTCCCAAGTACTGACGCCTTGGGTCTCCCGGTGTCATAGGGTGCAGGGTCCTGGGACAGGGAGCCATTCCATGTGACCTGATAAGTGGCGATCTGTCAGGAGGAGTGAACGCAGGATTACGCAGTTCCAGTGATGCCAAGCTCTGCCAGGGTGGAGAGGAGAATCTGGTGGTTCACTGTGTCGGAAAGCGGCGGACAGGTCAAGGAGGATGAGCACGGATGGAGAGGGAAAGAGCTTCTAGGCGTCGCGAAAGGGACTCTGATACTGCAAGGCAGGGCCGTCCTCCCGTGGAGTGCCGCCGCTTTGAAAGCCTGACTGAATGAGGGTCGAGCAGGTTGTTCTCGAGAGGAAGGATGATACGTTGGGGGTTGGAGACAGCCACGGTTCTCATGGTTTTGGAGAGGAATGAATAGGGAGAGACTACAGGTCTGTAGTCGTCGGACGGTCAGTGGTGTCCAGGGTGGTTCTTAAGCGAGTGGCTTGATTCTGGCGGCCATTGAAGGCAGTGCGGAAACATGGCCCGAAAGTGATGGGGTGTTAGTTAGGGTGGGTGAGGAAGGGAAGGAATGCGCCCAGAGATGTCTTGGAGAAGAGGAGGAACGGGTTTGGGTCAAGGGGGCACGGTTGGTGGCAATGGTTGGATCTGTCACAAGCCTGTTGACTTCTTCAGAGGAGAGGGGGTTCAAAGCACGGTAAGGCATGGTAGGGGTGGGTGAAGGGGGAAGTGGGGGAACATTAAATTACGATCGACACACAAATGACGAAGCAGCCAGTTTTTGTCCCCGCTCTGTTATTGTGGACCCCTTTCACACCACACACAGACAGGGCGTGGCGCCTATAGCCGGTGACACCATAGCCACGCCCCCTCGTCCGTTGCGTATGGCGTCACCCGCCCCCTCCAAAACACACGTGTGTCTCTGTTGGTTGAAGGGGGGCGGTGGCTATGGGCGTCACCCCAAACACACGTATGTGTGGACCCCCTTCACACACACACAACAGAAGCAAGAATATCTTTGTCAATGTCCCCCCTAATCCACTTTTTTTTGGGACAAGTTTCCCTAGTCATTATTCCTGTAAACTTTATCCGATGGATTCCAAACTTACAGTACAGCTTTGGCACACTTGGGGTGAGACGTGGTTACATTTAGAAAAGGATTGGAAGAGAAAATATTTTGGGCCAAAAGTCAAAATATTGTAATGGTCCCCCCTTATCACTTTTTTTTGGGACAATTTCTGTCATTATTCCTGTAAACTCCGATGGATTCCAAAATTACAGATTCTACCTGAATGTATGAATGAATGGGAAGAGGTTGAATATGAGTGGTTTTGAAACTTTCCCCCCATTCATTTGAATGGGGAAAAATTTCTGAAAAACGTTGAATATTTTAGAAAGTATGAATGAGAAAAGACATAGCACCTATGTCCTAATTAAGCTGAATCTTTTAAACTTTGAATGGAGTTTCCAGTTGAAAACTGTGGGAGAAGAAGGCCGGAAAAAAACGCGGCGGAATAATAAAAATAAGTTAAGTAGAATAACATATGTTGTTAATGCTTCTCAGCATTCACACCAACAATCGATAGCTTACGGCCTATATTTACTGTAACATTATTCAAAATAATGATCATATTATAGCAGAATAAATCCTGCAAATTAGCGATATACCGACCAGCGCCTGACCGGCTCGAGCTCGAGCTCTCGGCACGCGCCCTGTGTTTCAACAGCGGCTCGACGTCACGTGGGTTTATAGGTTTAGCGCCAAATTGAGATGACAGGCAGTGGCCCCACACACACACACACACACACACACAAGTCTGTCTGGCTGTTCTCTGGTCCTGCGCAAAACAATTCGGAAGAAGAAGAGCGCAGTTTGACCACTTATTATTATTATTACTATTATTATTATTAATTTATTTTTATTATTTTTATTTTTATATATATATTTTTTATATATATATTTTTTTAATCGGACAATAGGAGGACGCGCGCGATGCACACGGACGTCCTGCTGCTCGCGCTGCTGGCGTGCGCCGTCGGTGGCGCGAGGCTCCCGCCGCTCAGCGCCGTCAGGTCCGCCAATTAAGTTCCGTTGAGTCCGCCGGTGTTAACCGCTGTGCTGATTGGATCATTGGATCGTTTTTAAGACGTTTCAGCGGTTTTTTAAAGTTTTTATTTTCTATATATAAAGTAAAACGCGTGCTGGATAGAAGGCGATATTGTTTCTCAAAAAACCCTCAATTCATACAAATGACAACATGGACATAATTGAAAACATTGACAACCTTGTTCCAACCAGGTGCATTTTATCTTGCTTTGTTCAATTTAAGCTTGACTGGACTTGAGACTTCTTAAGACGTAGGAGTCGGTGGACATTGTGCCTCCTAAAAGGGACCGAGGGAAGGAGAATAGACACACAACTACTTGTTTTTTAATTGCCTACTTAAAGATAAATTAATGCACTTTGCTACCACGACACTGCTTATAGAAGTTCAAATCACTCCAGCACTTAGATTGATTACATAAAGCGATGAGCAGCGTGTGTTAATGTGAATTATATTTATTTGTTATGGCTTGGCTAAGGGTTAGATTCCCAAGGTTAAATCAACATTAACACGCCGCAATAGTTGGATATATGTTAATATACCTGTCCATGACTGCATAATGTTATGCTACCGGCAATACATCCAATAGTTTACCTCTGGGTCTATCATTTACTGGCATTCAGTTATCAGTGTAAGGTTATACTGAAAACTATATTGAATATTGATATTGAAATGTCAGGCTATTATTCAAGGCACACTTTCTGACATTTTATTTTAGGTATGGGGGTTTTGGGACGCCTGCCTGACAAGGGTTTAGTCAGTTTTACACAGACCTTCTGAGAGGTAGACTGAGAGGTCAGACATTGCGGATTGGGCCGGGAGTCAACTAACTGTCAAACAGAGTCGAACTATGATATGGATGATGACTGCGTGTATCTTTCATTCCTAAAACACATCATCAGCTCTTGTTGTGTGTGTGTGTGTACAGTAGCACAAACACAAGAGCCTCAACACAGCATCGCTCCACTGGCAAGACAAGACAAACATTCCCTCCGTTACATCTCAGATTGTGCTGTGTTTTCTTCGGGATGTTCGGGATAATCCCTCGTATAATCTCCAGACTGTCTGAGGATCCTAATCCGACCCTTCTTCCTCGGCATCTCTTACTTCCAGGTTGAAAAGGGAGATCCCACCTAGCGACACGGGCCGAAAGATCGCCAGGTTTGTCCCACCCGTTCTGTGTCCTCTTACAGTGTGATTACACCTGTAAGTAACAACATGCACTTACTATGTAATGACGGCTGTAACATTGCTTATTACAGGTGTCATTACACTTTAACAAGGATACGAATGTAAAGGTGTTGCCCACCAGAGAACTAAGATGTACAGCAACAGAGATGGTTTCTCTTGCTACACCGATCACTGAGGTCTCCATTGGAGCAGTTTCGGGGGTTATTGGGGGGAAAATCAACATCAAGTGACAGAATGGGATTTGCACACATTGACACAGGATTGGATGGCCTTAACTGATCCTAACTGGCAATATCCAACACCAACAACATCGGATTGTTCTGCGGCGCAATGGATGCGAATGAACATTTCTAAGTCAATTGAAGCTTCCGAAAAAAAACCACAGACGAGAAAGGGTTATT
>PIJE02002737.1:52653-57960 GCA_002895965.2 Coryphaenoides rupestris
TCCCTCCCTCTCTCTCGCTCCCTCTCCTCCTCGCTCTCTCCTTCTCGCTCCCTCTCTCCCTCTCCTCCTCGCTCTCTCCTCTCGCTCCCTCTCTCCCTCTCCTCCTCGCTCTCTCCTCCTCGCTCTCTCCTTCTCGCTCCCTCTCTCCTCTCTCCCTCTCCTTCTCGCTCTCTCCCTCACCCTCCCTCCTCCCTCTCTCTCTCTCTCCTCCCCTCTCCCTCCCTCCCTCCTCTCTCTCCCTCTCTCCTCCCTCCCTCCTCCTCTTCTCCTCCTCCTCTCCCTCTCTTCCTTCCCTCCCTTCCTCTCTCCCTCCTCTCTCGCCTCCTTCCTGCCCTTCGTGCCCTCACCCTCCCTCCCTCCTCCTCTCTCCTTTCCCTCTTTCCCTCCCCTCTCTCTCTCTCTCATCCCTCCCCTCTCTCTCGTCAACCCTCTCCCTCCCTCGCATCTCTCTCTCTCCCTCTCTCTCTCTCCTCCCCCTCTCTCTCTCCCTCTCTCTCTCCCTCCCTCCCCCTCTCTCTCCCTCTCTCTCTCTCCCTCCCTATCTCTCTCTCTCTCTCTCATCAGGGTCGTGCAGAAGATGTTGCCATATTTCAGGGGGCAGTCGCTTAAACGGGAGCGCTGACCTCTCTGGGTCACACGCATGTGGGTGTTGGGAGAGGAGAAATCAGCATAGCAGGAACGATCGGGTTTGACGTGGACTTTTTTCAGTCCATGAGTGTGTGTGTGTTGGTGTGTTTATGCGCGCGTGTTGTGTGTGTGCGCGCGCGCGTGTGTGTCCCCCGCGTGTGTGAGTGTGTGCATGCATGTGCGTTTGTAGTGCAGAATAATGTACCTTATGGAATGAAGTAGTTGCTGCACCAGTAGATAGAATATTGGCGGTTTACATAATGCGTTATGTAATTCAGAAACGCTGTGAATGTGTCATTATTACGGAATTCATAACACACCCGGCGGAACGTTGAGATTCACGTTCGCGGCTGTGGCGCGGTCCAGCCGTGCATCGGAAGTAATCGTTGCAGAAATGGAAGCCGCTGTAGCTAAGATTGGAGCATTGTAGGGAGAGAAAGAGAGCAGAAAATAACATTAACAACCCAGAAAATGCCCCTCCCCTGCTCTCCTGCCCTTGCCTCCCCCCCTCGCTTACTCCCCCTCCCCTCCCTCCCTCACTTACTTCCTACCCCCTCCTCCTCCCTTCATCCCTCTCTCCCCTCCGTTCCCTCCCTCACTTACTCCCTCCCTCCCTCTCTCCCCTCCTTCCCTCCCTCCATCACTTACTCCCTCGCCTCCCTCCATCCCTCCTCCCTCCCTCCGTTCCCCCGTCATCGAGAAGTGTCGCACTCGCATTCGAGCTTCGGCTCCCGTGTGACAAATCAAATGAGGAACTCAGACCGAGATTGTGCCGTCGTGTAACTTGAGGGCCCCCATTAAGGAGCCGGGGGAGGTGGGGGGGGGTCCCTCGAGGGGCCCCGCTTGAGTGGTGGGAGCTGCTCTCCACTCGTCAGTGTCCCAAAAAAAAAAAGTGAAGAGAGCCTCTCTCGCGTCTTCAAGGTGTAAAGTGTGGCACAGCAGCCGTGACACGGGGAAGCCTGTGGAGTACGCCTGAGTAGAACAGAGTTCAGCCTAATGGCTATCAACACCGCCTGTGGGCCTTCATGTTCTCAGCTAACGCAGAGGTGTGTGTGTGTGTGTGTGCGTGCGTGCGTGCGTGCGTGCGTGTGTGTGTGTGTGTGTGTGTTGTTTGCGCCGGCCCGGGTACAAGCACAGTCAATTGCAGCAGACGGGGCGCTCTCACGTTCCCCGCCCATTGTTAAGTTATTTAGTCTTGCCATTTAGGTATTGGAATAATTTGTGGAGTCATAATAATAATATAATAATAATAATAATAATAATAATAATAGCTACTTACTGATTATGTTAATTGTGTCTAAAAACAAGCCGTAATTGTCTGACACTCGATTCCATGTCTGCTAATTTGTCGGGTCGTTTTTATTTCTCCATCATGTTACACGCATTACTCTCTCTCTCTCTCTCTCTCTCTCTCTCTCTCTCTCTCTCTCTCTCTCTCTCTCTCTCTCTCTCTCTCTCTCTCTCTTTGTGCTGTCCCCCCCACACACCGTTTTTCCTGGTCATATGAAGTGAGGAAGCTTACATGGAGGAGGATGAGGAGGAGGAGGAGGAGGAGGAGGAAGAGGAGGAGGGGGGAGGAGGAAGAGGAGGAGGGGAGGAGGAGGAGGGGGAGAGGAGCAAGAGGAGGAGGGGAGGAGGAGGAAGAGAGGAGGGGGGAGGTGGAGGAGGAAGAGGAGGAGGAGGATGAGGAAGAGGAGAGGAGAGGAGGAGGAGGAGGAGGAAGGAGGAGGGGAGAGGAGGAGGAAGAGGAGGAGGGGGAGGAGAGGGGGGAGGGAGGGGAGAGGAGGAGGAAGAGAGGAGGGGCGAGGAGGAGAGGAGGAGGAGGAGGAGGGGGGAGGAGGAGGAGGAGGAGTAACTGACGGTAACATGTTCTCCTCCTGATATGTGCTCCAGCTCAACTCATCCTTTTCTGTCCCGTTCTCTCCCGACGGCTTCCACTGAAACATGAGAGCACCCCCCCCCCCCGCCCCACCTCCCCCCCCACCACCCCCGAACCACCAAGCCCCCCACCACCACCCTCGCGGGCCCCCTTGCCTATATCCTATATGCGCTCACGACTGCTAGTTCAATTACCCCGACAGCGGCGCCGGCAGCCCCGGCTTATCTCGTCCGGCTGGATGTAGAGCGTGGAAGCGGCACGGCGGCTCCAACTGTAATCACCGATTATGTCCCCGTGACGTCTCAAAGTGCCTCATTATTTGATATTAAGAAGAAACCCGAGCGGCGTCTGAAATAAACGCCGTACATTATTCATCGTTTGCTGGATGGGCGACGCACTTCAATAATGTAGGGATCAGCCATTATCTTTCAATATTTAATCGTGAGTATTTGCTTTTTTTACGTACGTCCCGTCTTTGGAGATGAGCGCGGTTTTTTGCCGTGAGTGACTTTTCTGTCGCGGATGCGGGAAGAAAACGCACCGAGGAGGCGAGAAGCATCAACAACTGTTCCTCCGGGGAGGAACGGATGCTGGACACTCGAGAAGCGATTTGCTCCTCGCTCCCCCGATCAGGGGGTTGTGGATGCTGGCGGAGAGAGAGAGAGCAGCGGCGGCGGCTAACTAACTCTGAGGGATGGCTGGCATCTCTGGCCGCCGTCCCGAACCGCTAATTGCGAATGAGACCGGGGCCTAGCGGTGGTGGTGTCCCGCGCGCGCTAGCGGTAGCACTCTGGAGGAAACCTTTTGTTTATTCCGCACCAATCATTGTGACCGTGAACCAATAATTGGGCGATTTGAGCAGGGGGGGGATTTTATTAACACGGGTGCGCGTAGGGGTCGGTTAGGTTCCGTTATTTATACGCTTTGCCCGAGTTGTTTTGGCCGCGTTGTTTTGAGCGGGGATCGAAATAAACACTATAAGTTAAAGATAAGATCGACCTTTATTCATCCGGAAGGAAATTCTCTTGCCAGAGGTTGCTCAAAAAATACCAACAACATAAGAATAAAAACAATAGAATAATAAATGTACAGTGTGTGTCATGTGCTGTGTTGTGCTTGTGGTTGGTGGTTGTGTTTGGGTTGTGTTGTGTTGTTGCCTTCCTATGGGTTTGTTGTGCTACCTTATTCTGTTGTGTGTTGCTGTGCCACTCATGTGTTGTGTGTTGCGGTGTCGTGTCGTGTCGTGTCGTGTCGGTTCCGCCGTTCTCCGTCGCCTCGTTCCGCGGCGAACTGCGTCTGTCCCGCGTCGTCCTTTTGGTTTAGTCTGATCCAATTAACTTTCTAATTTCTAATTAAGCAAAAACTAATTCATGCCAGCGTTTTCCTTGCTCACACACATCCCCCAGCGTCAGACTGGAGGATTCAGAAGGCTGTGTTATTGTCAGCCAGCTCATCACAAAGTGCGCGCCTTCCAGTCTGCGACGACGCCAGTTTCATCAATTAAACTTCAGAGCTGATTGAAACACATCCAACACATAAATGAACGATATGAATATTGCATGCGGAGTTGATTCTCTTCCGGAGCGCACCGGACACGCTTCACTCGCGGCGATTCCGGCCTTGCATTGAAATCCGCTTTTTACCGTTTTTCTCTCAAAGGGCTGTCCTGATTCGAACACAATCCAATACGATTCTTCTTTAGTCCTTCGAATAAGCGGGGAGATAGAAAGGTAGTCTTCGGAGATTAGGGTGGGGGTACAAATCCTTCTTTTTCAATGCGGTATTGTCATCGAATCATTTCATAATTTCTTTTCCGGAAGTCCTAGGCCTCTGAGACAGCAATTACGAACGGGGAAACAGACCCGACGTTTTTTTTTTTTTTGATGTTTCCACATATTTAGCAAGCGAGGCACGACCACTGGCAGGCATGAAAGCACCTTTTGACTGATAATGGATTTCAGTTTAGGCTGTCGTATTGGCGCTATTTGCACACACACACAGCGCACACACACACACGCACACACACACAGACAGACACACACACACACACTCTACCATAATGCATTTCTGCCCCCCCGGCACAAAGCCGTCCTGTTTCAGAGCTAAGGGAGGTAGCAGCTAATTTCAGGTGAATTGTTGCTCATCCCGTCTCCATTAAAGGTAACAATAACCCCTCTTGTTAATTGTGTTTTATTGGATGCCTTCCTGCGGATAATTACGCACGCCGTATCGCTTTTCATTGATTTCCCTTTTCCGCATTTAATTAAAATGAACATTTCCCCGCCCCACGGCGAATGTACTCTGCGAGCGTATTCACGGCATCGTGTTCTTAATTGAAGCGGCCTCCAACAATGCGACAACATCTCCCCGTTTGTACATATAAGTCTTTCATTCAAACTCGACGGCGTAAAGTGACGCGGAAAACGAACGAACAAACAAACAAACAAACAAACAAACAAACAAACAGCCAAGTGTGCAGAGAAATTCCCTTCCCTGCCGCTTAGTGCGCGCGCGGGATTACACAGACAATGCAGCGGCGCGGCACAGCGTGTCCCCGCGACGACGGGAACGCCAATCCAATTGTAATTACAAACCTTCCAATTACTTATGCAAATGAGTTGTTTATCCAACCGCGTGAAGTGATCATTACAGCGCTGAGAAGATAGCCACGATACGAGCTCTGGCTCCCCGATTGATTTCATGACAAGGGGGTGCGTGTGGTGAGAGAGAGAGAGAGAGAGAGAGAGAGAGAGAGAGAGAAAGAGAGAGAGAGAGAGAGAGAGAGAGAGAGAGAGAGAGAG
>PIJE02002738.1:0-10000 GCA_002895965.2 Coryphaenoides rupestris
GCTATTCTTGGGGGCTAATATAACATGTATAATAGAAAAAGAGAGAATTTAAAAGTATGGGAGGGGGGGGGGGGGGGGGGGGGATAAAATTTGAGGGAGTCATGTTTGAATAAATCAAGTGAGAGAGGAGGATACGGTTGCCGAGGAAGGTCTTCCAGGAATGAAACGGAGAAGAAATCTTGACACCCAAATGCATTCATTCAACTGAACCCATAAAGAGCTTCCACTAAGTACATGACACCCAAGAATTACACTGGACTGTCCCAGAACAATGTAATATCAATACATACTTGGTTAACTTTTCCCCTTTTGACCAATTCGGAAAAAAACTGAACACACTCATCCCCAAAACTATGATTACTCGAACAATGTTCTTAATTTCAGCTTTTTTTATGGCCTTACAGTGATTGGGCGGTTCTACAATGTTCCTTTTGTTTGCCTATTTTTACATCAAATCGCTATTTATTTTAACATTGAAGAAAGAATGACAGAGAGAAAGAGAGATAAAGAGAGAAGAGAGAGAGAGGAGAGAGAGAGCGAGAAGAGAGAGAGAGAGAGAGAGAGAGAGGCAATAGAGAGACAGGGAAAGAGAGAGACAAGACACACACACACGCACACACACGCACACACACACACACACACACACACACACACACACACACACACACGAGCACACACACACATAACAGACTGAAAAACATGCCAAGGAAGAGAGAAGGACAGAGAGAAGATAGAGAGAGAGAGAGAGAGAGAGAAGAGAGAGAGAGAGAGAGAGAGAGAGAGAGAGAGAGAGAGAGAGAGAGAGAGAGAGAGAGAGAGAGAGAGAGAGAGAGAGAGAGAGAGAGAGAGACAGAGAAAGAGAGAGAGAGAGAGAGAGAGAGAGAGAGAGACAGACAGAAAGAGAGAGAGAGAGAGAGAGAGAGAGACACAGACAGAAGAAGAGAGAGACAGACAGAAGAGCGGGAGACAGAGAGAGAGAGAGAGAGAGAGAGAGAGAGAGAGAGAGAGAGAGAGAGAGAGAGAGTAGGAATCGTAAAAGGAGAGGGCAGGATGATTGAGGCGAGCCCGAGGTCTCTCTCTCTCTGCAGTGGGGTGTGGGTGTGTGTGGAGGTATGGGATCTTGGTCTGTTTCTGACAGCCTGGACTATTTTTTGTTTGCCTGTTGGTTTAATTTTTGTATCACGTCTTTTTCGTTATCGTCTTTCTGCCTACATCTCGATCTGCCTGTACTTTTATATTTGTTCTATTTACCTTGTCGTTGGGGTGGGGTGGGGGGGTGGGTAGGCGGCTGCCAAACGCCCTTCACTTTTCCGTGGCTTGATTTACCAACCAACCCCCAGCCCCGCAGCCCCCCCAAGCCTCCAGCCAGCCCCCGGCTCGTTAATGCTGCCTGGTTAATTGTTGGGGGATCATGTATCATAAATCTAAGCGCGGTGACCTGCTAAGGAGGGATTCCCCCCAACATTATCCACGCTGGGGGTTAGCCCTCGCTAGTGTATTCTGGGTCAAGCAGCTTACATGACTCCTTGTAGTCGTAGTCGTGGGTCACAATAATAGGCGAAAAGATAATGGATATAACATCGCTTTCTCCCAGTGTAAAGACATCCACAGGTGCCGGCAAATGACTATCGGAAGCCAGGCCAAGAACATGCTGACACAACTTGAGATTTTACAGTCCATGAAATCATCGCATTATGAAAATCCCATGGTAACCTCAGTTATGTAATTTTTTTGGTGTGTGTCCAGTGTGGCCTCTGACTAATGCGAAGACTCTTTCGATTAATTTGTTATGACTTCGCGCGTTGAGTGACGTTTATTTTCTTCGCTTAAAAAAAAGTCACTTTCGAAAATACACGCACGGGAACGGCAACACTGTCGTCTACGCGACAAAATGGCCCCCGAACATTTCCTCCAAAAGAACAGCAAAACAAGACAAAACGAGACAAAACAAGACAACACGAGACGCCGTCTTTGATAAAATACGGCGAAAACAAAACAACAGCACAACAACCAAAAAAAACCTGTTGGTTGGATACTAAAGTTGTTGTGACTTGCTGGGACTCTTAAAAGGAAAAAAGTGGGTTCGGTTCCGGCTCTGTCCTGGAGGTGTTTTGAAGAACTGGGAAGGGTGGTGGGTGTGGGGTGTGTGTGTGTGGTGTGGTGTGTGTGTGGGTGTGTGTGTGTGTGTGGTGTGTGTGTGTGGTGTGTGGTGTGTGTGGTGTGTGTGTGTGTGTGTGTGTGTGTGTGTGTGTGTGTGTGTGTGTGTGTGTGTGTGTGTGTGGTGTGTGGTGTGTGGGGGTGTGTGTGGGTGTGTTGGGTGTGTGTGTGTGGGTGTGTGTGTGGTGTGTTGGGTGTGGGTGTGTGGGGGGGGGGCAGGGCTTTCCTGTGACCCCAGGTCACACCACAGCGACGTGCCGAGGCTTGTGCCTGCCACCAGTGAGCAAGCACATTGCTACGTTTGGGACTCGGTGGGGGAAAAGAAAGAAAGAGAAAGAGAGAGAGAGAGAGAGAGGCGAGCAGCTGCTGCTCGAATCCTGCAACGTACGTTCGGAAGACAGCGGAAAAAAAACAAAATCCCAAAAAAAGCCCAAAAACGTGACGCGAGAAACGTTTCTCCGGTTCCCTGCGAGAAATAAAGTAGGCCAACCGAAACAACCCCAGCAAACGTGTGAGTGTAACAGTGTTTACAGACAGCAACGATGAAAAAAAAATGTATGAATGAATTGAATGATGTGAACAGGCACAAAGAAATCCAGTTTCCCGCCCGTAGTCCCTGGGCAGGTAAGCAAAATACGTACATCATCCTTGATTAATACAACCTATTAATATATATCTTTGCACGAGCACAGGTGTCCGTTACTAAGCAGCTACTTAGAGGATCCTGTCCCTAAACACAGTCCTATGAAGCCAAGGTATTCAGCCTCATTGCATGTTGTTGCTGTGAAGAATTGCCGAAATAGAGTTTATTTGTCAGCCATGCATGCATTCATATAGGGAAGCTAAGAATGATTGGCTAGATAGGAATTATGTAGCAATCCAATACGTATGACACAATCTTACATTTGCACAAAGCATTCATACTTAACTATCGTTTTAAAGCAGTTCAACACACACACACACACACACACACACACACACATACACACACACAGACTATAGACTCTTCCATTGGTCTGCGTTTATGGTAATATAGTCTTCTAGCATCTAAGAATAAGCAGCAACATAAAATAAATATATCCCTCCCCAGACAATAATGGATATGAACTATGATTTATGACCTGAAATCTCTACCTTTAAAACATTCCTTTAACACCTTTGATTAATGTCCTGGCTTTCTCTCGTCCACCGACTTTTAAGTGTGTGAAATCACTTAGTCATCTCCCAGTGCAGAAAGAGAGTGATTTTATTTAGCTGAGTCTTTTTAGCTATTTATTATTTTGATTTAAAATATAACAAATTAACTTACAAAAACCCTATGATGCACAGCAGCCGTAATTCAACATTGAATTACATCTGCAACTTCAGTTCTTAGCCTGAGATCAGGCAGGCTGTCTCTCAATAATAAGTAAGATACACTTTCACTTTTTGAGTGATGCTAAATTCAATGTTTTGTACTCATAACTTTCAATTCAAATTCAATTTCAAATTGATTTAATCATCGGCATGGGATGTGACATGTACCCATCACACACACACACATATACAGTGTATATATATACTGTATATATACAGTATATATATACAGTATACTGTATATAACAATTAGCAAACAAAAGAAGGGAAATAAAGAAAAGCATGAACTTATTGTTCATGGTCAGGGCTAAGGCTAGTATTTAACAGAGTAAACCATAAAAACACATACTTTATGTGTACTGGTTTCTACAGGTTGTCGTATGAAGTTGTGTCGGATGCTTTCCACTCCCATTCCACGATATCGTTTAATAAACCTTTCACCCTTTTTATGATTGAGGGGCCGAATGTACTTACTTGAAAATAAATATGGCAAATGGTGTAGATGTGTTTTGACTTGACACTATTGACGTAAGGGGATGGATGGTAGCGGTCCAGGGATGCTCGGGGCTGGAGGCACCAGGTCCGTGTGTATACGCTGCGGAACACGGACGCCAAGAACGCCAAGAGTAAACAAATTGTTGTTTAGCAGACAATGTCAGAGGTGGATGTTTCCCAATTCTCATTTTAACTCAAAAAGAGTCGGCCTGCTCTGATTCTAATTGGCTCTGATGGTGGTTTGTTGTTGTTTGGCACCGAGGTGTTTTTATTAAGGAAAGGAGAACTCGTGGATAGGTAGACAAATCCAAAAATCTTCCTCTGATCCAGTTTAGAGACTATTTGTAGCCAACTGTTTCCATGCCAGGAAGTAAATTACTGGTCGATTTTTCAAAATAAAAGTAACCCAAAACCTCCTCTTACTTTGGAAGTGTGGGGCTTTGCAGCTGGGATCATCGTGTTGGAGAGTGCTTACAGAAAAATCCCCAACAGTTGTTGTATATTAACCAATGTTTCTGGGAGTAGGCTGAGGCAATGCAACATCCCATGATGTTCTCGTAACATGAGACTTCTCTCCCCCATCATTTGTTTTCGGTGATCTTCATACCCGCGGACACGAAATCACTGCATATTGCGCGATATGACATCAGTTTGTTTGCTCTTTGTCCCAGAAGCATAGCAATTACTACCGCAGAAGAGACCTACCATTGCTCACCCTGGATGATGTATTGGGACAGAGTTTGCCAATGTAAACCCCACAGTGTTTGTTAATAGCATTGTTAAAGCCTTTCTGAATGCAGTTTTGTGACATGGACGTCCCGTGTAAAGGGTTTACATACTTCACATTTGACAAAATGTTCACCAAAACAAATAAACGTACTCCAAATACCACATTTAATCAATTGTCTTTTGGTCAATTTCGGAAGTTATTATAGTTGTGATGACAAGAGGCATCCAAGCCAGAGACATGTGGATACATTTTGGTGCCGACAGGCTTCCAGCATAATGCTCCCTAACAAATACCAGAGTTTTATGTCAAAATATTTTCACAATGGTCAATTTCTTAAACAACCTGGGCCATTTGGTGGACATATTGTTTGATTTAGACTGGAGTTCATTCGTTAAAGGGCCCGTACCCGGGGCCTGTGTGTTTTTGAACCTCCCGTCGGTCCCTGCTTAAACAGGTGTTGCGTTACAGTGATAAGTGTCCTGCGGTTGAAAACTATTTCCACTCTTAGGGTTCCTTTTCTTCCCCCCCCCCCCCCCCCCCCACACACACACACTGACACACACACACGACGGTAAAGAAAATATATGTACAGGAGGCTGAGGTGTGGGAGACGGTCGAAGGGTGAAGTCTGGAGGCGGCAGCGGTGTACAGGCTGTGAGAACAGCCAGTCCCTACCTCCACACCTGAGGAGAGACACTCTCTCAAGGGGGTTCCTACCTACGTTTAGCCCCTAGACTCTCTCTCTCTCTCTCTCTCTCTCTCTCTCTCGCTCTCTCTGTCTCTCTCTGTCTCTCTCTGTCTTTCTGTCTCTCTCTCCCCCTCTCCCACTCTCTCTCTATCTCTCTATCTCTCTGTCTCTCTCTTCCTGTATGTGTCTCTCTCTCCATCTCTGTTTCTGTGTGTGTGTGTGTGTGTGTGTGTGTGTGTGTGTGTGTGTGTGTGTGTGTGTGTGTGTGTGTGTGTGCGTGTGCGTGTGCGTGTGTGTGTGCGTGTGTGTGTGTGTGTCTGTCCCCTCTCTCTGTGTCTCTGTCTCTCTCTGTGACTCTCATCTCTATCTCTGTATTGCCATCTCTCTCTCTCTGTTCTCTCTCTCTCACTCTCTTTACTCGCTCTCTCTCTCTCTCTCGTTCTCTTTGTGTCTCTTTCTCTGTAGTCGTGTAATGTTAAAATAAATAGCGATTTGATGTAAAAATAGGCAAACAAAAGGAACATTGTAGAACCGCCCAATCACTGTAAGGCCATAAAAAAAGCTGAAATTAAGAACATTGTTTGAGTAATCATAGTTTTGGGGATGAGTGTGTTCGGTTTTTTTACCGAATTGGTCAAAAGGGGAAAAGTTAACCAAGTATGTATTGATATTACATTGTTCTGGGACAGTCCCCAGTGTAATTCTTGGGTGTCATGTACTTAGTGGGAGCTCTTCATGGGTTCAGTTGAATGAATGCATTTGGGTGTCAAGATTTCTTCTCCGTTTCATTCCTGGAAGACCTTCCTCGGCAACCGTATCCTCCTCTCTCACTTGATTTATTCAAACATGACTCCCTCAAATTTTATCCCCCCACCCCCCCCCTCCCTCCCATACTTTTAAATTCTCTCTTTTTCTTTTACATGTATTTTACCCCGAATAGGATTTGTCAGCCATGCATGCATTCATATAGGGAAGCTAAGAATGATTGGCTAGATAGGAATTATGTAGCAATCCAATACGTATGACACAATCTTACATTTGCACAAAGCATTCATACTTAACTATCGTTTTAAAGCAGTTCAACATCACACACCACACACACACACACACACACACACACACACACACACACATACACACACACAGACTATAGACACTTCCATTGGTCTGCGTTTATGGTAATATAGTCTTCTAGCATCTAAGAATAAGCAGCAACATAAAATAAATATATCCCTCCCCAGACAATAATGGATATGAACTATGATTTATGACCTGAAATCTCTACCTTTAAACATTCCTTTAACACCTTTGATTAATGTCCTGGCTTTCTCTCGTCCACCGACTTTTAAGTGTGTGAAATCACTTAGTCATCTCCCAGCGCAGAAAGAGAGTGATTTTATTTAGCTGAGTCTTTTTAGCTATTTATTATTTTGATTTAAAATATAACAAATTAACTTACAAAAACCCTATGATGCACAGCAGCCGTAATTCAACATTGAATTACATCTGCAACTTCCGTTCTTAGCCTGAGATCAGGCAGGCTGTCTCTCAATAATAAGTAAGATACACTTTCACTTTTTGAGTGATGCTAAATTCAATGTTTTGTACTCATAACTTTCAATTCAAATTCAATTTTCAAATTGATTTAATCATCGGCATGGGGATGTGACATGTACCCATCACACACACACACATATACAGTGTATATATATACTGTATATATAGCAGTATATATACAGTATACTGTATATAACAATTAGCAAACAAAGAAGGGAAATAAAGAAAAGCATGAACTTATTGTTCATGGTCAGGGCTAAGGCTAGTATTTAACAGAGTAAACCATAAAAACACATACTTTATGTGTACTGGTTTCTACAGGTTGTCGTATGAAGTTGTGTCGGATGCTTTCCACTCCCGTGCCACGATATCGTTTAATAAACCTTTCACCCTTTTTATGATTGAGGGGCCGAATGTACTTACTTGAAAATAAATATGGCAAATGGTGTAGATGTGTTTTGACTTGACACTATTGACGTAAGGGGATGGATGGTAGCGGTCCAGGGATGCTCGGGGCTGGAGGCACCAGGTCCGTGTGTATACGCTGCGGAACACGGACGCCAAGAACGCCAAGAGTAAACAAATTGTTGTTTAGCAGACAATGTCAGAGGTGGATGTTTCCCAATTCTCATTTTAACTCAAAAAGAGTCGGCCTGCTCTGATTCTAATTGGCTCTGATGGTGGTTTGTTGTTGTTTGGCACCGAGGTGTTTTTTTTAAGGAAAGGAGAACTCGTGGATAGGTAGACAAATCCAAAAATCTTCCTCTGATCCAGTTTAGAGACTATTTGCAGCCAACTGTTTCCATGCCAGGAAGTAAATTACTGGTCGATTTTTCAAAATAAAAGTAACCCAAAAACCTCCTCTTACTTTGGAAGTTTGGGGCTTTGCAGCTGGGATCATCGTGTTGGAGAGTGCTTACAGAAAAATCCCCAACAGTTGTTGTATATTAACCAATGTTTCTGGGAGTAGGCTGAGGCAATGCAACATCCCATGATGTTCTCGTAACATGAGACTTCTCTCCCCCATCATTTGTTTTCGGTGATCTTCATACCCGCGGACACGAAATCACTGCATATTGCGCGATATGACATCAGTTTGTTTGCTCTTTGTCCCAGAAGCATAGCAATTACTACCGCAGAAGAGACCTACCATTGCTCACCCTGGATGATGTATTGGGACAGAGTTTGCCAATGTAAACCCCACAGTGTTTGTTAATAGCATTGTTAAAGCCTTTCTGAATGCAGTTTTGTGACATGGACGTCGCGTGTAAAGTGTTTACATACTTCACCAAAACAAAACAACGTACTCCAAATACCACATTTAATCAATTGTCTTTTGGTCAATTTCGGAAGTTATTATAGTTGTGATGACAAGAGGCATCCAAGCCAGAGACATGTGGATACATTTTGGTGCCGACAGGCTTCCAGCATAATGCTCCCTAACAAATACCACAGAGCAAAAAACATTTTTAAAGCGTGTCAGAGTTTTACGTCAAAATATTTTCACAATGGTCAATTTCTTAAACAACCTGGGCCATTTGGTGGACATATTGTTTGATTTAGACTGGAGTTCATTCGTTAAAGGGCCCGTACCCGGGGCCTGTGTGTTTTTGAACCTCCCGTCGGTCCCTGCTTAAACAGGTGTTGCGTTACAGTGATAAGTGTCCTGCGGTTGAAAACTATTTCCACTCTTAGGGTTCCTTTTCTTCCCCCCCCCCCCCGGCTACCATGTAATATCTTCTTAAGGGGTTAATATCGGCGGTTAAGGCTGTAAACCGGGTGCTGCTTTGGTCTGGACCCAAAACCCAAAAGCTCAAAGTCACGCGGGAGGAAGTGCTTGCTAATCTGTCCGAGGTGCCACAACCTTGTGTTGAATACAGCGACTGTATTGTTGCTTGTTATGGCCCCGGCTTTGTTCTTGGGCTCTCTTTTCCGCCGGACTTTTCCAGCTGTTGCTCGGGGTATGATATCTTGACAAGGAGGAAAGGCATCCATTCTCAAATTTGATTTTTTTTTATTTTTTATAGCTTGAGTCCTGCAGCTGCCGCTCGGCTTCAAGCGAGTGGACGGAGCTGCTGCTCACACTTGAGCTCTTCGAGGTTCTCCGATCCTTGGTTGACTTATGTACGTCGTTCTACCGGCCTCGTTGGAAAGGAGAAACTCCACTACTCGTCGGAGGAGCAGGAAGTTTGTTGTCCTCTAAGTCCTGTGGCCATACTTCAATGTGAATCTTTAGTCTAATTTCCAGGATGTTCCAGTGTTCGCCGGCAGAGTAGGGCGTTGGTTGCTGGAGACGAAGGCGTAGCGGTTCATAAATAAGACGTATTGACGGGTCTTCCTATGTGTTCCCAATAAAAACTCCTACCCTAACCGTGACTCTTATCGCGGTGGATCAACCCGGCGCATGCCTGTGTGAGGTCTGTCATCGCAGGGAACAGACGTAGAGGTTATGAATCACCTGCGCTCCAGATTATCTGCAAAGACATGACAATGTGTTTTCCTTGGGTGAGGCAGAATGTGCGCAGGTCCTTCTAATGGGGGCGGAAAACACGATGTATCACATTCGTAATAAGCTGCTCCCTCCTCGGGGTGATTTTTCATCATGATATCATGTGAGTCGACGTTTAAGAGACAATAAAGACCCGACGCGGTTCGTGAAACTCCGCTGTTCGCGAACCGTCGGCGGCTTTCGTAACCCGCACGCTTTGGCCAGTAAAAAATGTACGTTGTTATTGGTTGTCAAATGAAAGCGGACACGGCGGCGTCCTCAGCGGGTCAGGACGGTACCACATGGGTTTTTTTTTTGCTGAGGTCAGCTGTAGCAGATGTTTGCGCGGCGAGTGCCCCACGTACAGTAATTACGGTCGGACCGAGCGGTGTGTGCTCTCTCGCATTCGTTTTACGTCGCCTCTACGCTACCTGCTTTCTCGACCTACAGCTGTTTGACCCCCATTGCTATACAAATGTGTGTGTGTGTGTGCGTGCGTGCGCGTGCGTGTGTGTGTGTGTGCGCGTAC
>PIJE02002738.1:12500-20000 GCA_002895965.2 Coryphaenoides rupestris
CACTAATAAACTTTAACTTGACGATTGCATAGTTCACCGGGTACCTGGAAGCAGGATCTTAGTTATTTATGTTTGACCGCCAGAGACTTGCAGATGTGACTGGGTCTGAAGTAATGAGAACTTGGAGAGAGAGAGAGAGAGAGAGAGAGAGAGAGAGAGAGAGAGAGAGAGTGGGAGAGAGAGAGGTAGAGATAGAGGAAGAGAGTGAGAGAGGAGGAGGTGCAGAGGGAGAGGAAGGGCAGAGAGAGAGTAGGGGGACGAGGGAGGGAGGGAGAGAGAGAACGAGGGGCAGGAGAGAGAGGAGACTGGGAGTGAGGAGGGAGAGATAGAGGGAGAGGAAGAGAGAGAGAGAAAGTGGAGGGGGAGGAGGAGAAGGAGAGAGAGGAGGTGGAGCAAGAGAGAGGAGAGGGGCAGAGAGAAGGAGCGAGAGAGAGAGAGAATGAGAGAGGGAGAGCGAGGTGGGGGAGTCCCTGCTTGACCCTCTCTCACCCCTTCCCTCTCTCTCCTGGCCTGGGAGATGTTCCTCTGCACATGTGTGCAGCTGTCAGCTGGCCAAGTGTTTTTAGCATGTTTTCAAACATTGCAAAGGGTCCAGATAGTGTTTCTCATTCAAGTTGGATCACATCTCTTTTGCAGGGAATTTCTTTTTCTTTTCTTTCCTCCCCCCTTTCCCCCCCCTCCCCACCCCGGCCCATTATAATAATAATATGATAGGATAATTTGATAATGATTACTTGTTGTGACAGAGAGTCCTCCATTTTGTGTTACTCTCTTAAAGAACATGAAGTATCGCTCTTGGTAGAACAAAGTCATCTTCTGACATGGCATGTTCGACGGTGATATACCGTTGTCATAAAATCACCAATGATAATTTTTGAATTATTATATTTTTTCCTTCCCCTGCAGAATATATTCTTTAAAAAAAAAATGTTTTCTCCAAACTTGTGGTGTTTTCCGTTGCTCGGCTGGGTCCCTGCAGCAGCTCTGTTGCTGGGGTGGTCTCTGGGCGACCGGGACAACATGCACATTAAGCCTCTTAGTGAGGCTGATTCCTGGCGGACGACGGAGAGCCGGGGTCCCTGGTGCCCACATCTGCTCACATAAGAGGGCTTCTGGCTCAGGGCCCCGCCGGGGACGCCTTCCCCATCGCTCGCTTTCTCAGACAGACAGGCAGACAGACAGACAGACAGACAGGGAGGGAGGGGAGGCCACCAGACCGGTGCAGATCAGGTGGTCTGGTGTGGGAAAAAGACCAGACTAACCTCACAATGGGGTTTCTTGGGTTGATCTTAAATTCTGTTCTCACAAAACACAGATGTCCCTCACCACCCTCACCACACACACACACACACACACACACACACCACACACACACCACACACACACACACACACACACACACACACACACACACACACACACACACACACACACACACACACACACACACACACACACACACACACACACCACCACCACTCTCGCGGTGCAGTACACCCCAGGCAGGTACACTGCATGTGTACAAAACATAAAGAGTAATGTCTCTCTCTCTTCCTCCCTCTCTCTCCCTGTCTCTCTCTCTCTTCCTGTCTCCCTGTCTTTTTTCTCTCCACCTCTCTCCCTCTCTCCCTCTCTCCCTCTCTCTCTGTCTCTCTGTCTCGGTCGCCCCAGCCGCGGCCCCCAGGCTAAAGAAGATGAAGTTCGATCCGGTGGTGGACGCGGGAAAGAAGCTGATCGTCAAGTGTGAGGCGACGGGCAACCCGGTGCCCAGCTACAGGTGGTACAAGGACGGCAACGAGCTCAAGAAGAGCAAAAGCATTAAAATAAAGAGCAGCGAGTGAGTACCATCAGCCCATTGGCCCCTCCCCCTCCCAATTGGCCCCTCCCCCTATCCACCCTCCACAGGCCGTCCACTTAATTAAAGGGGACATATTATGCCACCAGGTGTGAGTGTGATTAGCCATTGGAAGCCGTTTCACAATTGCCATGTGACTAACGTCTAGTGACATCACAAGTGGGAATGTCCACCTAGATGTATGATGACTAAATCGGTCTACCAGCCTACCCAGTGGACTGTACCGACAGGTAAACTGATCTAGTCAGCATATATACATCTAGGTGGACATTCCCACTTGTGATGTCACTAGACCAGAGGTGGGCAAACTACGGCCCGCGGGCCACATACGGCCCGTTGCATACGGCCCAACAGTCCTATAATACATTTTAATTTGTAGTATTCATTTCGCTGTTTTTATTCCTGCAATTGATTCCTTAATTGGTTCCACTAGATCAGAGAACACTAATAGGCGGACCGTGGTCCGGGTGCGGACCCAGACGCGGACCTATTATACAATTTAGTTGTTTTGTTTCTATTTTAACAGGCGCATCTTTTCTAGCCTTTACGGCGCGGGCTTAGCGGCCCAATCAGGTCACGTCACGTGACGCTACTCAGCCAGTCAGATTGTTGCAGTCAGTGGGCGAGTAGAAACAAACATACACAGAGAGACGAGAGAAACAGTAATAAGAGAAAGGTAATCAGTGAGAACAGAGCCTGAATGGAGATTGAACAAACGTGTACATGTTTATTCTTCACACGGGCAGTTCAAAACCTGTATGTCTCACCTGTCCCGAGACTGTGGCTATTATTAAAAGCGGTAATGTGAAGCACCACTACGAGACAAAACATACGTTTTTTCACCAAACATACCAAATGTACCTGCCCAAATCCGAACTGAGGGCGCAGAAATTAAACGATTTGAGAGCCAAAAAGAAGAGTTTTGTGCTAAAATCAAGGAAATACCTACATCAGCATCATCAGCCACAAAGAAAAGGGAAATATGAAGCCACATGAAGGATGTGCTCAGCTGGATGAAGCCATTCATAAGACACCATGCAGAGGTTTAGCTGGAGATGAGTCCACTAATGAGTCTGACGCTGCTCAGATGCTAGTATATGTAAGGTTCTTCAACGAGGAGAAGAAAGAAAATAACATTTATTTATTATTAGAGCACATATTATTTATAATCCCTCCGGTTCAATACATATTGTTATATTATTTAATTGTACTTCATTTATTTGACTTAACTACATAGTGGCAGCCGATGTTGATACGATTACTAGGCTACTTCAATATACAGTATATGGCATCATAACGCAAGTTAGACATTATGATGCTCCGGAACTTTGCTTCAGGACATTTTCTTTAACTGGACCTCTTTGAAATGTAATTGAATACCCCGGCACTACATGGCGCATTGCAAATACAGCGAGCCTCTTCTAATGTCAAGTCAATCGCTTTGGTCTCCGCTGGCCATCCACTAACGTGCTTTAGCTACCCTTTTTTTATTGATTAATAGGGAAATAGATTTCACACATATTTTCTACTTTATGCTAGCTCATTTTTCACCTCATCTCCTAATCGCCCGGCCCGTCTGTCAGTTTTAGCCAAAAAGTTTGAGCCCAAAAAAAGTTTTGCCCACCCCTGCAGGTAGTATAATAGGGGATATACATGTAATAGGGTATAATAGGGGACCTTTACAAAAACGAAAATTAAATAAGACCTGTCATATATATATATATATATATATATATATAGATTAAACGATAGCTGCAGTTGATATTTATAATACAAGGCCCGAGTCTTTTAGATGTATGTCCAAAATTAATGTAATTTTCTTTGCGAATGTGTATCGCATCCGTCTCTAAGGCGACGGATAAATGGAAGGGGAGAGAGGGAGAGAGAGAGAGAGTGAGAGAGAGAGAGAGAGAGAGAGAGAGAGAGAGAGAGAGAGAGAGAGAGAGAGAGAGAGAGAGCCGAGCTCAGCACAAAGACGGAGGAGGAGGAGGAGGAGGAGGAGAAGACCAC
The DNA here is from genome assembly GCA_002895965.2 of Coryphaenoides rupestris. Classification (NCBI taxonomy): domain Eukaryota; kingdom Metazoa; phylum Chordata; class Actinopteri; order Gadiformes; family Macrouridae; genus Coryphaenoides; species Coryphaenoides rupestris. The sequence continues at coordinate 16,366 of PIJE02002738.1, forward strand.
CTGCCTCTCCGTCGGGATGGGGGGGGGGGGTTCCTCCTCCTCCTCCTCCTCCTCCTGGCAGCGTCGTCGGGGGGGGGGGGGGGGCCTCCCTGAGTGGAGCCCTGGGAGTAGGCAGCACACTGGAGCAGAAGGGGCTCCAACCACAGCTCCGTGGGGAGGGGGGGGGGGGGGTTCAGGGGTGTTATACACTCACGCCATGCAATGTCTCACTGTACCATCCGTGATATATATCTATAACCTACACACATATACTGTATATATATATATATATATACGTATATATATATATACATATTTATTTATAGTTGTTTCACACAAATGTTCTTATTGTCAAAGTGACTTTGGACCAACACGTCTGCCAGAAAAAAACCCCGAAATAGAAACGTAAAGCTGTCGACTCATCGTTGTACCCTCTTAGATAATCTCCCGACCGGAGGACACACCCTTAGAATGATCCGGAGTTCCGGACACAAGGTCTGAAACAACAGGCGAGAGGCGAGGGTGGAATAAGCAAATTTTAGTCCGATATACCGTCCATCCATGTAACGGCCCTGAGATTTACCTTTTAACATTCATCAGCTTTGGATAGTTATAGTGTCATCGTTACCGTGTTAAAGTGGCAATATCGAAGACTTCTGTTTTGTGCTCGTTGGCGACACCTACGGCGAAAAAGAGGGAATTGCATCCAAAAATACTGCAAATGCACGGGCTTTCATCAGTGGAGCATAGGCTCAGTCACCATTGTGTTAACTCGTTTTTGACGAGATAGTGACTTTACAGATGGTGGGGGAGGGAGGGGGATAATCTCGAAGATTTTTAACCCCACCCCACCTCCCTCCCTTCCTACACACACACACACACACACACACACACGTGCCACACCCTCCTCCCTGTTTTCTGCTGGCCTCCCCGTGTTGTTCGCCGTGCCCGGATTCCCCTGACTCGGAACACCGTGTCTTCTCGCTGTTTCACAGGAAGGACTCCAGAGTGCAGATCAGACGAGCAAAACTGGAGGATTCTGGGAATTACACGTGCGTGATGGAGAACTCCCTCGGCCGGGAGAACGCCACGCGCACCGTGAACGTCCAAACCGGTGAGTGTTCCACAGCAACAAACTCCTCCTACTTTTGTGATTTGATCCCGCCCCCCTGACACGCCCACACACACACACACCCTTTCCGTTCCGCCTTCTGCTGGCCGATTGCTTCTGTCACTGGCCGACTGCCGATCATAACAGAGGACCCGCGGTGAGACAATGGCAATATGCATCCCCGGGGTGCCGCGGCAGCTGTCCCGGACACATGCTCGTCCACCGCCACCACCGCCGCCGCCGCCACCGCTGCTGCTGTGCTACTGGAGGGCGGGGGGGCGGGGCGTGGCCAGCGTGGCCCGCGTCCAGTCCATGTGCGCCAGCATGTGTCGGAGAAGCACGCCCGCCAACTGGGGAACAGTTGCGAAACCCGCCGCGCTGTCCCGTCCCCTCCCCTCCCGTCCCGTAGACAGGAACTGCAGCGATCTGGCGCACGATCACAATAATGTCCATGATATGACCCCTCTGAACCCCCCCGACCCCCCCACCCCCGCCCCCCAAGGCAATACACAATATTATTCTGACTTGAGATGTGAGAGGCGGCGAGGGTGGTGTCGGTGGATGTGATATCGGTGTGCGGATCGGCTGTGAGGGAGGGATGTGTTTGATGGTCGGGCACATGTGTTTGGAGAAGGAGAAGTTAAGTAGGGGGGGGGGGGGGGGGGGTCACGGGGGGCTTCGATAACAGCTGCGGGTGTGTTAGAGCTTCCTGTGTGTAGCCTGGGTGGTGCGCGTGTGTGTGTGTGTGTGTGTGTGTGTGTGTGTGTGTGTGTGTTGCGATGGGGGTGTGTGTGTTGTGAGGGTGGTGTGTGTTGTGAGGGTGGTATGTGTGTGTGCGTGTTGTTGTGAGGGTGGTATGTGTGTGTGTGTGTGTGTGTGTGTGTGTGTGTGTGTGTGTCTCTCTCTAATGAGTAGTTTATCCTCTGCTGCACTGTCAGACTGGGAACACACTTGAGCAAAACCAGCGAACCGAAGGCAAAGTTCTTTTGATATCAAACCGATGAGAATATACTGTAGCACTGAGCCAAATTAGTTGATTGGCTACTGAAATACCCGATGCAGCTGATTGGCTACGTGATTGCCATGCGCTTGGTCGGTTGGTGGGTGGGAGGTGGTGTTCGGTGAAGACACGGTTGAAGACGGGTGACGTGGCTGGTTGGTTGGTTGGTTGGTTGTTTGTTTGAGTGTTGATGGTGCATACATTGGTTGTTTGGTTAGAGGTGATGCCTTGTTTTGGTCGTCGGAGGAGGAGGAGGAGGAGGAGGAGGAGGTTGAGGTGTGTTGAGCGGTTTGGTTTGGCGGCCTGGTGGTTCGGACGCTAATCCTCCCATGGGAATGTCCCACTCGCTCACCCACTCACCCGCACGGACGTCATACCACCGCAGTTTCACCCCCCACCGACTCCCAAAAAAACACATCAATGGCTTCTTAGCGAGACAAAGGGTTGAAGTCCATGAGGGCGGAGTGTGCCACCAAACGAGATCTTCCCCTGCTCAGAGGGAAGGCATGTCAGAACATCTGCTGCCTCACGGTTGGTCAGGGCAAGGCGTCTCAGAGCCAGTGATTCATCCACGCTTCCATACCCCGAGACAACTGTTCCTCCGAGGAGGTCCCGGCAACAACACACACGCTCACACACACGCACACACCACACAGACACGCACACGCTCACACACACACACACACACGCACACACACACACACACACACACACACTCCTGGCTGTTATCATTACCATCAGAAAGGAGGCCTATGCCACCACTGCACAGACTTGTCTCATTTCTGTTGCAAATCAAGTATCTCCCGATATTAAGTGTGACCTACATTTTAGTTTGCGTGCGAAGAAAAAATTCAGAAAATTCGAAGTAAGTAAGTAGAGCAGTGAGAATGAACGCTTACAGTTAGTTCTTTAGTTAGTTAGTGTGTCAGTCAGCTAGTTAGCTAGTCAGGGCTGTCTCACGTCTCTTCAGATGCTTTGCTTTAGTCACCGTGTCGCAGTAAGCTGCTGCCAGTGTTTATTGGCTCTGCTCGTGTGTGATCTTACCGCAATGTAACAGTAAATGACAAGGATGTGTGTAGTGAAGCCGTCTGCTCCGGGTTTGATTCCCAGAGACATATGGACATCATCCATGACCATCTGGGACGTAAAACATGCACATTTATTAGCCATTAATTGAACAATCCAAGGGGGAAAGTATTCAAACTTTGACACCATGTGGGAATGGGAGCAAACAAAGCTAAACTCTATGTCAGAGATTAAAACTATGTGACTGTGACAGAACGTGATGATTGACCTGTTTAGCTAGCCGTACCGATCTGGTTACGGAGCGTTATGTTTGAGCCGTTTAGCTAGCCGTACTGATCTGGTTACGGAGCGTTATGTTTGAGCCGTTTAGCTAGCCGTACTGATCTGGTTACGGAGCGTTATGTTTGAGCCGTTTAGCTAGCCGTACTGATCTGGTTACGGAGCGTTATGTTTGAGCCGTTTAGCTAGCCGTACTGATCTGGTTACGGAGCGTTATGTTTGAGCCGTTTAGCTAGCCGT
>PIJE02002738.1:22777-52203 GCA_002895965.2 Coryphaenoides rupestris
GAGGTGCCAGAAGTGCGATCTGGCCCGGTGGGCAGGGTCTGTCCCTGCGCGTGGTCGGGCTCCCGCGCGCCGGGCGCCCTCTGTGGGGGTGCAACTGCTCGGGGTCGCGCTGCGGGTCCCGGGAAAAACAACATGAAGGTTGGTCGAGGGGGGCGGGGGCGGGGGTGAGCGGTGGCGAGGGTGTGGCGGCATTTCTTCTCTCCCCCTCTCCCTCTCTCCCTTCTCTTTCCCTCTCTCTCTCTCTCTCTCCCTCTTTCTCTCGCCCTCCCTCTCCCTCTTTCCCTCTCCCTGTATCTCCCAAGCTCTCTCTCCCCCCTCTCCCTTTCCCTCTCTCTTTCCCCCTCTCTCTCTCTCTCTCTCTCTCTCTCTCTCTCTCTCCCTCTCTCCCTCCCTCTCTCACGCTCTCTCTGTCTCTCTCAGGTAAGGTGCACACTCACACGTGCATTTTGTAGAAAAGGGTTTTCGCGGAGACACGGGGATGCTCGTACACACATGCACCCACCCATGCTCGGGTGTGTGTACCCACTGTGCCCACTTTTGCTCATGTGCGAAAACACTCCTCACACACACACACAGACACACACACACACACATGCACACACACACACACACACACACACACGCACACACCACCACACACTCACAAACGGCAGACATTGAAAAGCAATCACAGTTTATGGGAATGCTTGTCTAACAGGATAACTTGCTCTCTGCAATAATAGCAGAGAGAGAAGGAGAGAGGGAGAGTGAGAGAGCGAGAGAGCGAGAGAGAGAGGGAGAGAGGGAGCCCCTCTGGGCCCAGCGCTCCCAGCAACAGAGACAAACAACACCTACGGGAGACACAGGTGCATTCGCCCCCCCCCCCCCCTATCCACCCCCCCCCCCCCACCCTCCTCCCTCCCCCTCCTCCCCTCCTCCCCACCTTGAAACATCCCATAGTGAAATGGAGGACAGCCTCTGCTGAGAGCGGAGCACACACACACACACGCGTCGATAAGCCCCACCGCGTGGCAGAGGGGAGCCATGGCAACGCTGGCTGAATGGCTGCAGACTGGCAGCCGCGGGCGGGGGGGGGGGGGGTGGCTCAGAGGCTTCCTGTTGCACACGATAGCCGAGTGTGTGTATGTGTGTGTGTGTGTGTGTGTGTGTTAGGAGGTTAGGGTTCCCCTCCCAGGCCCCCACCCCTCCTCCCCTGAAGGGTCCGGGTTCAAACCCAGACCCAAACGTCCGCCCCTCAGTCTACCCGGAGGCCGCCCCTCGAGCACCGTGGGTACGACGGTGGTGATGTATTGCAAAAGAGACAGGTGTGGGTGTTTTGTTCTCGGGACCGCTGGAGGACGGATGCCGTTCTGTTGTTTACACCAGCCGTTGTGAGGCGGTGCATGACTACTGTTTGATTTGATTGATGCCCTTGATTGATTGTAGACAGCCAGGAGGGGCCGACACCCAGCACACAGACACCCAGCAGACAGACAGACACACACCCAGGCCAGGCCACACACACACAACAGCCTGATCCCCGCCCACCCTCTGCGTGCGATGAAATCGAATATGCCTTCCGGATTCCAGATTATTTTTGGGGGTTTTGTTCTTCTTCTTTTCTTTTGCGTTTGAGTTTCTTTGTCTCCTAACTTGTAAATGACAGCGGCCGTCAAGGTGCAGACATGAGGCGAGGGTATCTCGCTCGACGGACTGCCACAGGTAGACTTGTCCCCGCCGGGCGTCTGTTGAGAACCCTTTTGGCGGGGACTCCAACACCCTAACCGCTGACGAGACTAATCCGCCCCCGAGGAAGTCTCTCTGGGTGGTGGGGGCCACACTTGAAATAACTTTCAACACCGCTAACAGTGAATGTTCTGTTGCGTTTTGAATATTCCCATCATTAACTGTGACTGACTAGTTAAGATAAGGTAAGATAAGACTTTATTGTCCCGGTGGGAAATTTGGACATCACAGTGTCTGCAGTATAAAATCACAACAAGACAAGGGGTAAAAAACAACAAATACATCCAATAATCCATCAATTAATGATCAATGACAAGAGGGACAGTTCTTCAGTCCGTCGGTGCTTGCATGGCGGTTTTGCGGCGCTAGGCTAGGCTAGGACAGCTGATTGTTGTGTGTGTGTGTGTATGTGTGTGAAGATATGCGTTCAACACACACACACACACACACACACACCCCACACACACACGCACACGTCTCTGTGGTGATGTGCTCTGCTGGTGTTGTTGTTGTGAACGCCGTGTGTGTGTGACCCTAACAGGCCTGCCTTTCTTTTTAAAGACCTTTTGATTCTAGGTCCAGTTGCCCCGGCATGCGCATGTGTGTCGATGCGTGTGTGTGTGTGTCGGTGTGTGTGTGTCGGTGTGTGTGTGTGTGTGTGTATGTTGGTGTGTGTGCGCGCATGCTTTTCTCGCGCATGTGTGCATACTTGTGTGTGTTTATATGCATGTGTGAATGAAGTGTGTCAGTGTCTTCGGTGGTCTGGAAAACCACATGTGCTCGCTGCCTTTTTTTCTCCTCTCTCTCCCTCTCTCCCTCTCTGTCTCTCTCTCCCTCTGTCCTGCTCTCTCTCTCTCTCTCTCTCTCTCTCTCTCTCTCTCTCTCTCTGACTGTCTATAACTCTCTGTCTTTCTCTCTGTCTCTGTCTCTGTCTTTGTCTGTCTGTCTGTCTGTCTGTTTCCCTCTCTGTCTCTCTGTCCACTGTCCTGCTCTCTCTCTGCTCTGTCTGTCTAGTATCTCCTCTGTTTCTCTCTGTCCTCTCTCTCTCTCTCTCTTCTCTCTCCTCTCTCTCTCTCTCTCTCTCTCTCTCTCTCTCTCTCTCCCTATCTCTCTGTTGTCTCTGTACTTACTCTCCTCTGGTCTTCTCTGTCCCTCTTCTATATGTCTCTGTGTCTACTCCCTCTTTCTCTCTCTCTCTGGGACTGAGCGCTCCTAATTTTCCAGGGCAGTGTGGGTGGATAGTGTGTGTGTGTGTGTGTTGTGTGTAGTGTGTGTGTGTGTTGGAGACCCTGGATGCCCCCCCCCCCCCCCCCCCACCCCCCCCCCCACCCCCAGCCAGCCACCACGGAGACTGGGGACCAGATGTGGTTTGTCTGGTCTGACCTCCACAGTGTATCGCTGCTCCGGCCCGGTTAGTCACACTCAGACCCCAAGGCCGTCCCTGCGTCTCCTCCGGGCCCCCCCACCCCTCCACCACCACCACCCCCCACCCCCCAACTAATGTAATGCAGACCACCCCCGCCCCCCCCCCCCCCCCCCATCACCCCCTTGTGAGGATTAATGGCTAATAAGCGTTCATATCGAAGGGTGGAGCAGCGTGTGGATGGAGGATGGAAATCGACGAGAGGGTTGGAGGAGGACAAGAGTAGATGAAGGAGGAGGAGGTGGGGGAGTTCAATGAGGAGAGGGTGGAGGGGAGGAGGAGGTGGGGGAGTTCAATGAGGAGAGGGTGGAGGAGGAGGAGGAGGAGGTGGGGGAGTTCAATGAGGAGAGGGTGGAGGAGGAGGAGGAGGAGGTGGGGGAGTTCAATGAGGAAAGGGTGGAGAAGGAGGAGGGAGGAGGAGGAGGAGGAGGAGGCGGAGGGGGTTGTTGAGGGGGTGAGTTGATGATGAGGAGGAGGGGGTGGAGTAGACGGTGGAGGAGGTGGAGGAGAGGGATGGAGGACAAGAGGAGATGGAGGAGGAGGAGGTGGGGGAGTTCAATGAGGAGAGGGTAGATGAGAGGGTGGAGAAGAGGACGGAGGGGGGGTCTATAAGATCGGTGGGGGGTGGAGGCGGAGAGGTGGAGGTGCAGGAGGGGTGGGTGGGTGGGTGGAGGAGAGGGTGGAGGTCTTCTGCAGAGCCCCACAGAGAGCGCGTGTGAGCTCCAGGAATGTGTTGATGGAAATCACAGCTGAACGTATGATTGCTCCAAACTCAGCAGTCATGCTGGGGCCCACCAGCAATACACACATGCACACACACACACACACACACACACCACACACACACACACACACACACACACACACAAGTCCTTACGTATACCAGATGCACTCACGCCCACACACAAGCACACGACCCCCACTCACACACAACCTCACCGTGCGCGCGCACGCGCACCACACACCACAACTCAGCGAACAGTACACACACACCACGCACACCACACCAACACACAACAACACACACACACGGACAGCGCATGCCATGCACGGGAGCATGTAAAACGCGTGTTCCCTTCACTCTTGAACTCCCCGTTCTAAGGCTCAAACTCCAGTGACCCCGTTGGCATTCGAACACACTAAACATGACTTCACTGTTTTGCTTTGGCTACCGAGTGTGGAGGGGGAGGGGGGGCGGGGGGGCGGGGGGTGGGGGGGGGCCGAGGGGCGTGGGGGGGGGTGGGGGACAGCTCTGTTTCCAGACACTCACTCCACCCAAACTGTCCATAGAGTACCATGCATTGCAGGCAACACACATACAGCATGCCAGTCCTCCCACCGATCCCGCACACATATTTGTAATGGTGCTGTTCGATGCCGTGACTCAGCGTCGGGCATACGCGCGGATCAGACACGTCGCCCCTAATAAGGACTGTTCCGGTTCTTTTACTCAGACTGGATGTGACCTGATTAGTCCCGAGTACGTCTCTCTCAGGACCTCATGTGGGACCCGGGGGCGGTCTTTGTCCTGGTTTTTCGGCGACTTCAGACAGGGCTTTCCCACGCGTCCTCGGAAACCTGGATTTTCTTTTTTCTCTAAAAAAAAGTGGTTTTCCAGTCATGGAAAACGTATGGAGAAAAAAAAGAGCAAGGAACATGTCATGGAAAGTGGGGAAGCCACACTACAAAACATATTTCCAGGCCCTGGCGCTCCGGGGAGTGCAGAATGTCACTGAAGTCCTAAAGTAGTTTAGTTCAAATTACAAGTGTTTTCATTGGCAGATAAAGTACCTGCATAGCCATCTATAGAACGGTGCGTTCCAGCTTTCACCAGATAACAGAAAAAGCAATATAATAGAGATGAACGGGCGATGTCATCACCTTTTCGCCCGCTTGTAACGCCATAGGTTATAGCCCCTAATGACGTGGCTTCAGTTGTTCAGTTGTCATTGATTAAGAAAGAAAAGTGTGTCTATCATGTTACTCATTCAATGGAGATCAGGGGTGGCTGCTACTGTGCTGTACTGTCAGCTCATATATGGTGAAATAGGATCCTCTGTGAGCACAGAAAGGTTATGGATAATGTCCTGGAAAATGATAAGCTAAAAAGAGTGGGATCCGTCTTTGTCCTGCTACCGGCTGGGAACAATCAGAGAGGCTTTCAGTTTATTCAGAAAAAGTGGAAACTCTGAGGACTCGCACGCATGGTATTGTTGTTATTACACCAAATTTACTAAAATACTCGTACTAACTTGAATGTGCGCCGCTTAAAACAATATGCATGTGTATTTCTACAGGGGGAGTCATTGACCGTATTCAGGTGCACTTTTTGTATTTTATTTTCCCGTAGAAGAACGAATTTCCCCTGCCGTGATGTTTGGATAAGCGAAAGGAAGAAAACAACTTTGCTTTGAAGCGTTGATTTATGTTACGTGTGATTCATGCACCTATCTGCCCCGGTGCGGTAAACATGACATGACTTCCAGACCCGTATTTAATTTCTGCGCTAAGTGTCACGCAGAGTTGGAACACAAATACAGCTGGGCAGTGTACAAAAAAGAAATCCCCCTGTCTTCTGATGTGTTGCTTACATGACGGCCCCCAACGGGCCCCCACCAGGCCCCGTCCACTGTCCTTCCAGTAAAACCTGAACTTTCATTTCATGGAAATGGAACCCGTCCTCGCTTTAAACATGATAAACAGTCCGCCCCCAGCTTCCCGTTTCCCCCCCCGCCCCCCAGTTGAAACACCGGGCCCCTGATGCGGTATAATGTAGGGCCCCATCTCTGTACCACACCGGCTCCCTTTACTGCACAACAAGGACCTCGGGACTCTACAGCAAAGCCCCCAAAATTGTCCAACACTGGCCCCTAGATGCACAATACGGGCCCCTAGCTAGCTGTACAACGCTGGGGCCCTAGCTCTACAACAAGGCCCCCAAAATTGTCCAACACCGTCCCCTATCAGTACAATATGAGGCCACGAGCTGTGCAATACAGGTCCCTAGCTGTACACTATGGACCCCTAGCTAGCTGTACAACACTGGGCCCCTAGCTGTACAACATCGACTCCTAGCTGTACAGCAAGGCCCCCAAAATTTTACAACACCGGCCCCGAGCGGTACAATATGAGGGCCCTAGCAGTACAATAACAGCCCCTAGCTGCACAACACCGGCATCTAGCAGTACAATACAGGCCCCTAGCTGTACAGAACGGGCCCCAGGCTGTACTAAACAGGCCCCCTCCCTTTCGCTGATGACTCAATGGTCGTGACGCAGGTGTATTGATTGGCACGGACCGCTCGCGTGAATTATTGCATCCTCGTCACGTGGAAGCGTGTCCATACACACACACACACACACACACACACACACACGCTGCCAATGCCTCGCCTTCTTTATGATCCGATGAAGAGTTGCTTCCCCCGTTTACTTTTATTTATTTATCTCCTACTCATTAATCACACCCTGTTTTGGTTTTTCTTTCTGGGGGGGTTGTGGGGTTTCTGCTGAGGTCAGGAAAATGTTTTCCCCCCACCAAAACCACCACCACCACCACCACCACCAGCACCAGCACCATCACCACCTCCTCATGTCTTGTTGCGGCCATCGCGACGCCGTGTTCCCAGGCGTGCTTTATGGCTTCGGCAGCGGCGGCGGTTCACTGCGATGGGCTCGATGTGTGTGTGTGTGTGTGTGTGTGTGTGTGTGTGTGTGTGTGTGTGTGTGTGTGTGTGTGTGTGTGTGTGTGTGTGTGTGTGTGTGTGTGTGTGTGTGTGTGTGTGTGTGTGTGTGTGTGCGTGTTTGGAACCAGGCGGCGTCTCGGTGCGCCGCGATGCGAGGCTGCGCTGATGATGGATGTCCGAGTCCTGCCTTGCCCCTGTAAATCACACAGCAAATGGCTGGGAGGAGGAGGATGAGGAGGAGGAGAAAAAATACAACGGAATGATATCACCACTAGAAGAAGAAGGCATCATAAAGACATCACCGTTTATAAATATAGCCTTTTCTCCACAAGCCCCCCTAATTACTTACTACCATTGCTCAAAGCTCTGATATTTTAAGTTAATCTCTTTGAATGTGACTCTTACAGTAGCATTTGGTTATTAATATCCTTTTTGTTATTTCAATGTTCTGTCCTCGGGAACTATTTTCTCGATCTCTTCCTCAGCTTCCCACAATACTATGAATTTTACGATGGGTCGTATTTCACCCTGTTAGGCTGAACTCAGATGAACAGCGAGTAGAAATGGTTTATTAATTAATATGAGATTATAGCTGGATGCTTTTGTATCTCTGTACTAGTGGACGACCTCACAAAGTGTGTGTGTGTGTGTATTGCGTGTCTCTGCATCCACTTTCGGTTGAATTCCCATGGATGATTGATCACATGGCTCAATAACGCCGGCAAGTGAGTTTGACGCTTTTAGTTCATTCCTCTTGATTTGAAATGAATGGTCACATGGTTGAATCCTGACGCTCATTGATTGGCTAAAACCTGTGGCAGTGTGCGGAAGTGGCGTTGGTTTTCAGATGTGTTCAGTCAACGACCGTCAGAGGAATTAGTGACCAAAGGTAGACATTCTTATTCGTCACCGGCGAGCAGGCGATGGCCGAAACCTACCTCTTGTATCCAAATCGACTTACAAAGAGCACTTGTTTGTTGAAAGAGAGACAGCAATATATCGCTGTGGTACATAAAGATCAGAAAAGAGCACGTCTCAAGCATTCATTCAGTGTTATAATGATCACAGCACCTACACACACATGCCTACACACCACACACACACACACACACATGCAAACATACCGTACTTGCATGCACACACACATCACACAATTACATGCCCACCCACACACACACACACACACACACACACACCACACCACACACACCACAGTCTTTATTGCACAGTGTGCGCGGTGTGTTAATGGCCGTCTCTTTATGGAGGTTAACTAGTTGGACAGAGCGGTGGTGTTAGAACCAATTAGCGGACTTTAGCGTGTAGCCTGAACACAATCAATTGCGTGTGAACTTATACGGCCATTCTAGACCAGAGCAGCTGCCGCGGCGGCGGGCGGCACACGGCGACGACTCCACGCTGAACCGGGCGGACATCAGGTATTGGTTTTGCCAGTCCTGTGTAATTTATCCCCCCGGGGTCGGAGGTCAAATGTGGCATGTGGGCTCTGCGCCTCAAAGTCAAGCGGTGACCTATAATTAAAACATCTGCACGGGTCCCGTCGGACTCCAGGTGTGAGGTCCTCGTCGGTTGTTCTGCCGCGCTTTCCTTTCTTTTTTTTTCTTTTTTTTTGATGGCACACCTTTTAGCGGTTAGCGGTGACAGTAAAAAAAAAAGTTGTTGGGGGCTAATAATGGGATTAGCGGCGGCTAGCGGAGCGACAACACAAGAAGGGGAGGCGGCTGCCAGGAGGTCCAGACCGGCCGGGAGGAGGGGATCTGCCGTTGGGAAAATTGGTCTGAAGCCCCAAGCTACGGTGGCAACTGGTGTTGCGGGGTGGGGGGTTTGCTGGTTCGAATCCTACGATGAGACGATAAGATGAACTTGATGAATCCTACACGACGGGAAATCCGGGTGTGAAAAGTGCAGAAGTACAGGACAGTATAATCAGAATTTGTAAAAGTGTGAGGGTAAGACTACACGTACGAAGAAATATATTCGTGTGGGCTTGAGCACGGAGGGGAGGGGGCAGTTAGTTAGTTAGCCTAGTGTGGTTGGCGGCGGCGGCAGCGGCGTTAGCGTGTGAACGCCTCACCGGTGTGACGCACACCAGCGCACGGCACGCCAGCCAGAGCGGCTAATAAAGCGCTCTATAAACGCAGTCCATTTAGCCCCAGAGCCCATGGGCCAGGTACTTAGCGTGGAAAAAAAGGCTGGGTTATTGTATGAGGTTAAACACCGCACAATAGGCCGCCTGACAACACTATAAACCACCGCTAAGTCCCCAACACGCCCTGTCTATGGCTTTTCTCTTCCACCCAACCCCCCTTCCCCCCATCCTGCTTCTTTTCATTATTTCTCCTCCCCAAGCTACACACGAGATCCGCAGCCGAGTATACTGCCGCTAACTTGCAGCCCCCTAACACCACGGCCACATGGTAACCGCACGCACACTCTGACACACACTGACACACACACACACACACAACCAACCACGCGCTAACACACGGCAACACCTAGCAGCCTCACGCAACGACGCGAGCTAACACATGGCATCCACCGCCGCCCCACACGCTAACACATGTGACGACGCACGCTAACACATGCTAACACATGCTAACACACAAACACACACACACACACACCACCCACCCCCCCCCCATGCTAACTTCCTGTAATTACCCGCCTCCCAACAATGCACGGTTACCACTGTGGACCGTATGGTCCAAAAGGTACGCTGGCCGCTGGGTAGCAAGGGGAAGGATGGAGTGATGGAGTGATGGAGTGATGGAGTGATGGACGGTCAGGGGGGGGGGGTGGGGTTGACAGCTGGGGCAGCAGACAAACTACAAACTACAAACTACAGTGCCGCTGCTGCCGCTCGTCAGCACTGCTCCGCTGGAATGGTAAGTATACGTTAGCCGCCCCTGGAGACCAACGACACCTTTAAAACATGATGACATGCACAGCGCCACCTATTCATCTGCGCTCGAAAAAATTTCTGTGAAAACTCGGGGGGGGGGGGGGGGGGATAAAACCGTACAGGTGAATAACACTCAGCGCAGAGTCCCGATTAAATAAAGTAATGTTCAGATCGGCCTGTGAGCCGGACTAAACTTTAGCTGTGTGTTCTCTTGTTCCCCCCCCCCCCCCCCCCCCCCCCACCCAACAGCTCAGAGAGGGTCTCGGGAGGGACTTGCACCAGATTCACACATCTATACCAACAGTCCTTATTTGGACCGGCCCATTCCCAGATTGTCCTGAGCCTCCGAGATTTTTCAAGCACCCCTGCCACCCCCCCCCCCCCCCCCCCCCCCCCCCCCCCTTTCCTCTTTTCCCCTTTGTTTATAAGAGAAAAAACATCACTGAGTTTGTTTCCCTGTGCGCTCTCCCCTTCCCCTCTCCCCCCCCCCCCCCCCCCCCAAAAGAAAGTACCCAAACAGAAATCCCTCGAAGACAGACGGTGTTGCAGACCCCGGAGAAGGGGGGGGACAGTCGGGGGGGCGGGGATTATGTGAGCTGGAGGACGCGGTCGTGTCGCTGATTTCGAAGAATACATTTCGAAGAATACTCATCTAAGCCGCGGCCTTTACGTTCACACCCGCCGCACACTAGCGAGCATGCTAACGTTCGCCACAAGCGTTCAAAACGCTAACACGCCAGCATACCACGTGCTTACACAAGCTACACACGAGATCCGCAGCCGAGTATACTGCCGCTAACTTGCAGCCCCCTAACACCACGGCCACATGGTAACATTACATCGGGACTCTGCGCTGAGTGTTATTCACCTTGAGGCGTACGGTTTTATGCGGTGTACACACGGGTGTTGTACGTGCGTCAGTGTTTTCGTTTCACGTCGTGCCGCTCGAGGTGGAAGTGCGATGAGGCACTCCTCCTGTTTTGGTTTGTTTTTTGCGCCTTGCCAACTTTTGAGTGATTTCAACACCGAAGTGACAATCGTTTGGCACATTAGACTTCCCCTGCTGACAACTCGTGTCTTTTCTCGCGAATGGCAGATACTGTATATTGATTATGCTTGATGCCATTAAGCCTTTGTTGTTGTCCAAAAAAGACGTGGCTAGGTGCCTGGCTAGGTGTACTATCACACCGTTTCCCGTTTCCCAGTCACAGAGTCACAGTCATGAACTTCACTTTCATTACGCTCAAATTCTTCATGACCTAACCTCGGAGATCATTACAGATCTCTATGACGACGTTCGTCATGGAAAACTTCCCGTGTTGAGGGAAAAAAAAAAGAGAAGTTGTTAACGACAGGTAAACAGAGAGGAGACCAACCCACGCAGCTGACAGAAATGTAGGTGAAGCGGTCAGGATACTTAAGTTCCTCCCCCTATCCTCCCCCCTAGTTTACCTGTAAACACCTTCACCCCCACCTGCTCCCTCCCTGCCCGTCTCACCTGCATCCACCCTCCCACTCCAAAATCTCTCCCCCTTCGGTGCATGACAGCCTTCTCCCGACTCTCCTGTCTAATCAACGGTGAATTCCTCACACCTGAGCGTACCCGGTGCCTGTAATTACAGTCGCCCGGGTTCTCGTTGACAGTAAGCAGCAACAGCAACGGTGTCCGTGACAACGGCGAGTCGGGCGATGAAGCCCCGCCCACGTCTCCTCCCGATAAGGCTGCGCTTCCCCCCTCCCGTCGTGCTGGGCGGCTCTCGAGTGGTCGGCGCGGTTGTGCAATCGCACCGCCCTGCAGCTCCAGGTCTTTCTTACATTTTTTTTGTTTTTTTTTGTTTTTTTTGGGTGTCAGGCAAGACCAGACACATGCAGTATGTTGTTAGGAAATGGCAGCAGGATGCAGAGATCAGAGCCGAGACAGTTATGGCGGTGGTGGTGGTGGCGGTGGTGGTGGCGGCGGTGGTGGTGGCGGCGGTGGTGGTGGCGGCGGTGGCGGTGGCGGAGCAGGTGGGGGGTAGGCTTACGTATTGATGTGGTCTTCATGTATTGAAAAATTGGCAATCGGCCCTTATCATGATTGACAGATTTTGTATTTTATAGTTGGTAATGTGATTAGCCCGATGCTTCTGTTTGTGAAGCAGGTATAATTATGATTCGCTCATTCTCTTCTTCTCTGCATAGTATGTGTGTGTGTTTGGCAGGTTTATGTGTGTGTGCGTGTGTGTGTGTGTGTGTGTGTGTGTGTGGATTCCGTTGGCAGCCTCTATGTGTTGATAAAAAACACTCTGCGCTACTTTTTCATCCGTCTGCAAACTAGGTTTTATTACATCTAATATCGGGCCCTCTTGGCTCTGTTTCTTCTGTGCAGAGCATGTCCGCCACCAAGGTCAGCTTCTTGCTACTTCTTGCTTAACCTCGTCCGTGGTGTCACGTTTCGACCGCCGCAGATTGCAGCCAAACCCCCCAAATTCACAGTTTGAAATACACCAGCATGGTTAATTGTCATCACATTCTTGACCCCACAACACGTCAAAGCCCATTACGTTCTCAAATGTCAAAACACATCTTTATCCAATTTCTTTGTCGACTTTATTCATTGAATTTCTTTTTTTGGGGGGCGGCGGGTGGGAGCTGGTGGAGGCGGGTGGGGATCTCATACCTTACACTTGCATTCCGTCTCTGTCAGAATGCGAAAGAGGCGGAGACGCGTGGTGTTTTATCTTCGCTGTTCCTACGGAGAAGGGAAATGTTACAGTAGGGTTGATGGAACCCTCCCAAATGTAGCACACATGCACGCAGGGAGATATATGGACGCCGGGTGGAGAGAGCGAGAATCCTCTTGGCCCTGCCAAAACCAGAGACTTGCTGCAGGAACTCTGCCCAGAGCTGCAAGATGAGGAGACCCAGAAGGGGATTCAGCGGTTTCGTAGCCCGCTTGATGGATAAAACTGACTTGTGGTTGTGGAGCACGTGAGCTTTGTACCAGAGCTGGTTTACAGTATATACCACCGTGTTGTACAAAACCATTGCTACCACCACCACCACCACCACCATCACCGTCTCGCACCACAAACTGCCTCGCCCAAAACCCTCCCTGCCACGACCATCTCCACGACCGGACCGCCTCCCAAGAACCATCGCTACCACCCCACCATCTCCCACGACGACCTCCTCCCCAAAACCCATCGCTACCGCCACCTGCCCCCTAAACCGGTTGCTACCGTCCACTATCTCCACCGTGACCCGCTCCCCAAAAAAACCATCGCTTCCACCACCATGCTCCACGGAACCGGCCTCGCACCAAAACCATCGCTACCACCACCCGATCTCCCACCACAACCGGCCTCCCCCCAAAACCCATACCGCTCACCACCACCTTCCCCCCGGAAAAACCACTCGCTTACCCAGTCACCGATCTGCACCACGACCGCCTCCCCGAAACCGTCGCGTCCGCCTCCACCTCCACCATGATCGCCAAAACCCGATCGGTTCGACATCATCCCCGACATGTGGTCTTTCGTTTTGATGGCGTAATCTCTCCCGCATTAGCCATCCTTATCCCAAGGAATGGAAGAGTGTAGATTTTATGGAAATGTGCGATGACTAAATATGTGGGCTAATTAGAAGCAGACACAGTGCTATTCCTAATCATTCAGAATGTGGGAATAAACAGTGTTAGAGTTGACCTATTAATATGATTAGATAAAACACGAACGACTCCCCTCTGCCCCCCACCATTTACATGAGGCAGCAGTTTACTCATCTGGCCTCGTATAATAACGCTTGTATAAGCTATGGCTTGAACACAGAGACCATTAAACAGGTGGTTTTCTTAAGCACAAATTGAGCCCTTTGTTTAGCTAAGCGGCTCGTGCAAATATGTTTTGCTTTTTTTTTCCCGCCTGATAAAAACCTCCTAAATCTGTCATAAAATGTATCCGTTATCCAGACCCCGCTCGTTTACCGTTAGCAAGGCCCGGAGGAAGTGTAACGCGGACCAGATGCGGCCCCACGTTGCTCCTCTTTAACATGTTTTGAATAAACTTCGTCTTCTCCTGCGTTGAATCTGCTTTGTGTTTGACACGACCTCCCTGTTGACGCGCCGGTCCAGAACGCCAAGAAAATCCCCCCCCCCCCCCCGGCAGCCCCCCCCCCCCCCATATACCCTCAACCAACATTCAAGCCGCGGTGAATTCTAAACATTTGTCGAACATTAGGCGCACGTGTGACCCACCATTCCCCGCACCCCGCAGACCGCAGGACGATTTAAAAGTATTTTATTGGAACGGCCGGTTGCAGTGTGAAGTACGGTGCAAAGGGGGCGGAGAGAGGGGGGGGCTGCTGGGGCCACAGCGGTGGGCAAGTTATTCTTTTCTCTTTCATTTTTTCCCACCACCACCACCACCACCACCAACCAACCCCCCATCTCGTGCACACGCACAGAGGTAGGAGGTACCCCGAGAGGTAGAAAGCATTTCGACGGGGACCTCTCTTTTCATTTTTACGATTTTTCCTAGAACCCTTTGGAGAGCGTGGAAAGACGGACATGTTTTATGAAGGTTTCCAGATGGCCCCGCTAACACCCACAGCTTTTCTTCTCAGTTCTTGGCCCATGAAGGATTAATCAAAGTCACCGACGGGGACTGATGGTTAACACTACAGCCCTGGCTCTGCTGACTCCGACTGGGAGGCGGTGGGGGTGGGCCGTGGGTGGTGGTGGGGATAGGAGGGCGGAGGTAGGGGGTTCTTTTAGACTTCAGACCGAGACTCAAATCCCCCAGGTTACACCACGCTTGGGAGGTGGAAACCTGGGTTTGGTGGTGGTGGTGGTGGTGGTGGTGGTGGTTGGCAGGCAGGTGTGGTGGGGGATGGAGGAGGGGTTAAAGGCACGGGGAGAACTCGTGTTGACCTTGGTCGAATAAATGCAGATTTATCAGGCAATAAATACATCAATTGGGATGGATTGGCCGTGTGATCTTGGCTGTCAGAGGAATGTGGCGCTGAAGTCTGGAGATAAGGTGAACCGGGGGGGGGGGGGAATCTCAGCCACCAGGATGCACCTGACCTCGCCTCGTCTGGGTGTAGGGCGATGGATGGGGCTTGGCTTATGGACAGACTTATGGTACAGTGAGGGAGGATTGTCGGGCCTACATACATACCACAGCCAATTACACACGGCAGCTCCAAAACAGCCGTACGTAGAGAGGGTGGGGAAGGGTAGCATCGTGGACATAGGGTGTTTGACTGACTCCCAGCTGAAAGATCCTGGGTTCGATCCTCCCAGTATGATGATCTGTTTCTGAATTCACTGTATGCTGCTTTGGATTTAGACTTTTTTTTTTAATGTCTGTTGAGTGACTAAATAGTGTAATAGGGATACGCTCCGTTGTATTTCAGGGTTCGACTGCAGCGGGCGGTAGACTAAGAATTACCCCAAGCGCGGTTTCTACAGAACGCTGGTTCGTCACTTTAATAACACAAAGAAGGCGGCAGGAAATGAACAAATGTCCGTATTTTGCTGTCGCGTGCTCTGTGATCGGGCCGAGGCGTCTCCTTTGTTCCGCCATTTTTAGCCTCTCAACGAGCGTTCCGCCTCCGCGAGAGATAAACGCCGATAGAAACCCGTAAATACAGATACAAATGTGTAAACACGGATAGAAAACCTTTGTGAGCGGAAACGCGGCGCGAGACGGATACACAAGAATATCTCGCCCGCCCGGTTGGCTAAAATAATATTAAAACTAAAATGGTCGAAGGAAATCCGACGTTTTGAACACCGTCCACTGCTTGTCTACATTGGCTTGAGAGCTGTGAAGCCAATGGAAAAACAGATTTGATTTGAAAGGATTTATCTCATGCACAAAAAATGTTTGCTGCATGCTATCGTACACAATAGTATGCTATAATATGCTATAATATGCTATAATATGCTATAATATGCTATTATGTGTGACAACATGCAATGTGCATGCTATCGTATGCTGTTATTTGCTAGGCCTATATGCTGCAGTATGCTATAGTTTCCTATATGCTGCAGTATGCTATAATAATAATAATTATACATTATATGCTCTATGACACGCCGGTGGGATAAGCGTTAACGTCGGGGGGCGAGACAGTCGGTGCTGGGTGTATCCAGGATAAATAAATACGTAGCCGTCGTTCGCGTCGATCGTACATCAATCAAAGCCAAACACCACGGGCAGAACGCAGGAGAAAAAACCCCCGTGAGTTACGGCCGACCCCTGAGTAGGGCTGGAGTTACGGCCTCCGGGTCCACACCGCCGCCCTAAAGATGTCTGGAGAAATTAGCAATGACATATATCAGTCAGGAGGAGGGGGGGCGGGCGGTAGCTTGCTGCTAACCAAGTCCAAGCCGAGCTAGGAACTATTAACCCGGAGGGGAGCCACGTTGAAGGGGCCGCTTATCACCGTCGGTACCCACCGTCCACCGCCCGCGACATTGATGCCACGCAAGCTGCACCGACACACACACACCGACACACACACCGACACACACACCGACACACACACACACACACACACACACCGACACACACACACACACACACGCATGCACACGCACACACGCCATAACAGATTATTAATAGCCGGGGCCCGCTAATCATAACAATAATGAAAAAGCCTGTCTTAAAGTGGCCTTGCAGCGCAGCTCCGCGGCGGAGGTGCAGAGAGCACAGGAGGCAGATCTCTACAAGTAAACACACGTACGCGCTGGTGCCAGGGCGCCCGCTGTCAGGACAGGCAGCAGTATGCGTGTGTGTGCATGTGTGTGTGTGTGTGTGTGTGTGTGTGTGTGTGTGCGTGTGTGCGTGTGTGTGTCTAGATCTGCTGGCGATTAAATGGTTGCATTGTGTTGAGCTGAGGTATGCTGAGAGATGTCTTATGTCTTTTTCTCTCTCTCTCTCTTTTTTCCCTTTTTCCAAAGCTAATCTGCATGTGTCAATCTGCCAAAAGGTCCGCATTCCTGGCAAACTATAACCCTTCTCTACCGCATTAAAGAGTGCATATTAAAGGGGAAGCCGCAGCGTTCAAATGTGTTTACCGGCAATTGCGTGGTGGGGTGATTATGATTGGGCGGTATCATGGTAAAATAAACGATCAACATGCAAGGTGAAAGGACTCGCTCGCTCGCTCGCTTGTTGTTTTGTCTTGTTGTCAGGCGAGCGCCACACATGGCGGTGCCACATGGTGCTTCGATACTTGCGTTATGTTCAGAATAAGCGATGTTGAGCGACTGTGATGGATGTTAACGTATGAATATTTTGCGCAAATATGACAAATATTGTCAGCCGTGCGCGTCGGGTTATGCCTGTACCGCGCTAAACCTGAAAAGTATCTCCTAGGCGTCTGGAAACAGCCGTTCAGAGTTCAGATGATCTTTCTGGACTTCTACATAACTACTCTGATGTTCTGTGGGTACTTTCTTGGGCCGAAGCAGATCGCCATCAGGCCTTCTGGGGGAGGCCTCTTGTCACAGACAGTCAAGTAAGTAAACTGGGGGCGTTCACTGTTCACTGTTCCAGACAAACGCTTTGACCTTCGCGCAAGAGGTCAACGCGATGGTTCTTCCTCTCCGATCGCGGGTTTGTTTGTTTGTGTGGAGAAGCGTCTCTCTCTCTCTCTCTCTCTCTCTGTCTCTCTCTGTCTCTCTCTCTGTCTCTCTCTCTTCTGTCTCCGCTCAGAGCCCAGAGTCAGGATGCCATCGTGTTCCAACTTGCAATCAATAATAACCGACTTGTGTTGGGCAGAGCCTACGGTGGATGTAGGACAGAGAATTACAAAACAAACATAGGACACAAAAAATAGGACATTCTTCTCTGTGTCTCCCCCCTCCCTCTCTTAAGCTCATTTCTAAGCTTGTTTTTATGACGGTAAAAGTATTATTCCAAGTGGCCATTTTGTAGAAGAAGAATTTAGAATGTATGAAATCGGGGATGTTCTGCGAAAAACGACGAGATAAGCTTTTTTTTTTTCTTTCCCCCCAAACAGTTTTATAGATTTGCCTAATCTGTTTTCGGCATTTTTTGGACAGAGGGATTAGAAGGTATTAATGGTAGATGCATTAGATCTGTCTCTTGCCAATCTGAAACCGAAGGGATCTCAACAGGCCACTCGTACGCGCTGCACAGAGACACTTGTGTGCGCTTCACTGCCGCTTTACAGACACCAGATGAGTTTTAACTTCACGTTTGTGTCCTCCGTTCTGTCTGCTGTATCCATTTGTTCCTCAAATATTGAATTAGCAATGTGGGGAGAATATCATTGTCATTTTGTCTCTTTTAGCGACAGGAAAGTGATTTGTTTCCGAGTTAAAAGCAAGCGTGAACGCCCTTTATCAACATTATAGCGGTACAGGTTCATAAAGGTTCACAAACGTTGCGTCTCGCTCCAACAAAGGCACACACTGTCGTCTCAAAGCTCCCGGGTTCAATCGCTGGCTCGCGTCCAGGACACATGACGTTTGAATGTTCTTGTTTCAACTAATTTGCGCGCCGGTTAATGTGAGGTGTGAGTGCACACTGTGACATTCACATCATATGGGACTAAACCATAATTACCACCTTCCGAATGGGGAGGTGCGTTCATGTCAACTTCTAAGTGGCAAATATGGGAAGTTGATCTGACAGCTGTGATAAACTGTCATGGCTTCCCATGACACTGACGGGAAAAACTACAAAAAAAAACTTTGGAAAACCTGTTTAGTTCTACCTTCCTGCCTTCCTGTATGGGAAAAAGCCTCATGTCATTATGTGCATCTGCAACTGTTTCCCTCCTCTGTAAAGCGCTTTTTGCATAGTAAAAGCGCTTTACAGTTGCCTCACATTCACCCATTCATACACCGACGGCGGTGTCAACCATGCAAGGTAACAACCAACACGTCAGGAGCAGTTAGGGTTAGGTGGCGTCTTGCTCAGGGACACCACGACACTTAGCTAGGTGGAGACCCGAGGATCGAACCTGCGACCTTCCAGTTCCCAGACAACCGCTCTTACCTCCTGAGTTACTGACGCCCCATTGGTTTTAGGCTCCGCCCCCCCCCTTGTCACCGCTGACCCCGACCCCTGGGACCTTGACCTGGAAATGGACAAGATGGATAGTTGGTTAGTTAACCCGAGGGCGAGTTGATTTTGACTCTGGTGGTGTACTTTACTTCTGCTTGAGTCATTAAACACCGGGATCTTGCGGGAGAGTTTCCTTGTCGTGTTGTGACGTTAACGGTTCTTGCGACACGGACCTTGCGAGAGACAGACATCTGAGGCGTGCCGGTAAACAAGCCAGACGAACCACAATGCAAAACCGGCTACTCCTCCACAAAGTCACACTTGGGGCCGGACGACAAACAACTCGACAGTCCCTCTGCTTGCGTAGCGACCGGGCCGTGTCCTGTCCTGTCCTGTCCTGTCCTGTCCTGTCCTGTCCTTCTCGGACCCCGACGGTCCCCTCTGAGGTCATTTCCGGTTGGTACGGCCCGACGTGACCCCTTTATATTTGAAGGGCCCTGTCACTATTTGAAGTCTCCCGTAAACACGGTTTGGTAAACACAGCGGCCCGGCTGAGTCGCAGGCCCTTGAAGAGGCCACATGTGCAGCGGCTGCTGCTGCTCTCAACCACCGGCGGGAAACAACATCTGACACGAAAGGGGCCCCCGAACCTCTATTAACTCTGAGCACTGAGGCCAGTCTGAAAGCCTTTAACGGTTAAAGACTGTCGTTGTGTTTGTTTGTGTTGTGTGTGTGTGTGTGTGTGTGTGTGTGTGGGGAGGAAACCCACCTTTTTTGGATTTGGTTGGTTGGTTGACGAGGTTGCCGTCGATACCGGCGGTTCGGATTCCACACTGCCAGCGACTGAATGACCTCCTGAGATCGCGTCTCGCGTCGTTTAGCCTCCTCAATCATGTTTCGGGGATTTCGTCACGCGAGTCCGAGCTGGAGGGCATGAGATTCCAAACACAAATAATGCCGTGCTCACTCACTCGCTGTTATAATTGCTCCCGCTATTGTAAACTCAACCCTGAAGCATCTTACGGCCATGTCATCTCACCGTGCCCTCCTCTATACTTAAGACGGGCTCTCACTGCCAATTATAAGGGCTGGTTAGCACGTAAATATGAGTTAGTGGTATTCCTCTTTGTTCAACGGATCAAGACATCGTAAGTTCTTATCCAATCCAATCTTTTCTTTATCTGCCGTCAATCCAGATACTCCTTGTAAGAAAAATCCTTTATGCCATAAAGGATGTAGATTTTTTCCAGTCTAGCAGTTTAATTGCAGACTTGTCCTGGTGAAGTTAGGTCAGGGTAGTGGTTTGGGTGTTCGACTGATGTGAAGGCATGGTTGAGCAAGATGCCCCCTAACCCCTACCTGACATGTTTTCTAAATTGAAGTGACGGTAAATTGGAAAGTTAGAGTGAGAACGAGAGTAGACTTGTACACAGACAAGCACTGCACACGGAAGTGACATTTGTGTTGCGTGTGTTCTGCATCTGCTGCATGTACTGCATGTTCTGCATGTTCTGCATGTTCTGCATGTTCTGCATGTTCTGCATGTGTTGCATGTTCTGCATGTTCTGCATGTTCTGCATGTTCTGCATGTTCTGCATGTGTTGCATGTGTTGCACGTGCTTCATGTGTTGCACGCCAGCTTGGGTCCACGTTGCCTGACCCTGGGAGCGTTGGCAGCTCAGGTTGCAGTCCCAGAAGAGCTTCCTCTGGGACCCCTGCTGCTGCTGCAGGTTACTAAGCTACGCCCTGCCATTTCTGCCGCACTGTACTTGGAGGAAGAAGAAGAAGAAGAAGAAGAAGACGAAGAAGAAGAAGAAGAAGAAAAAAAAGAAGAAAAAAA
This sequence comes from Coryphaenoides rupestris, assembly GCA_002895965.2. Classification (NCBI taxonomy): domain Eukaryota; kingdom Metazoa; phylum Chordata; class Actinopteri; order Gadiformes; family Macrouridae; genus Coryphaenoides; species Coryphaenoides rupestris. The sequence goes on from PIJE02002738.1 coordinate 43,397, forward strand.
GATCTTCTCGTGATAATACTGCAAAGGTCACCCGTGTGATGGCCTGTCATGCGAGACACATACATAAACATCACTCCTGTTGGCTCCTGGACTCGTGAGTGGAGTGCGGGAGTCAAACGTGTGAAAGAGGGCGAATTCGCTTGGGGTTTTCTCCTTGAATTCATTACTTGGGGATGTTTTACTTCAGTGATTGTGAGTGATTTTGTCTCCTATGGTCATTGTGTTCAGGACGATATTCAGGACGATATGGAAGATCAGAGGATCTGGCAAAGTGTCCTTCAGTTTCACTCTGAGTACTTTCTGTTTTTCAACAGCGTGAATCACGTGTTTTTGACGTGAGTGCACGCATGACGCTCTTACAACCAAATAGTCCCTTGATATGCGGCGTGCTGGGCTCATGTGAGTGTCTTCACATTCATTACCCTGAACAATAGGCTGCTCAATAGTGGCTCCTAGTGGCCAACCGTGAACTACATGCGGGCCTCCCCAAGCCCTTTCGACGATGACATGAGTGCAGTCCGTCCTAAGCTCTTATTAAACACGGATCACTCATGGCCACCTGGGCACAAAGAAGCCGCTAAAACGTGGCTTGACGTGACCTAAACACGGGTCACATGTTCCAACCGTGACAAACGAGACCTTGGCGACAACGTGCATGTATGTGTGTGTGTGTGTGTGTGTGTGTGTGTGTGTGTGTCTGTGCGAGCGTGTGTGGGTGTGTTTAGATATGTTCGTACATGTGTTTACATGTGTGCGTGGGCGTGTTTAGGTATGTGTGCTTTTACAACGATCAATACACGGGCCGCTGCTGTTTCATACTTCGCCTACACAACGTTCAAAGAGGTTGACGATTAAGCCACTCGGAGCCAAGCGAGACAGCCGCCGCTAAAAAATTATTTTAAGCGAGCGAAGCGCTTTTAAGTGACACGCTGTCGCTAAATTTCCCTTCAAGTATATGGTCTCCTGCGGGGGGGCTTATTTTTTTGTGAAAGTGCAAGGTCATACCTACAAATGTAAGCATTCCACACAAGACAAACAGCTAAAAATACAGTGCATTCTATATATATATATATATATATATATATATATATATATATACTGCCGTTTCACGGTGAGGCGGCAAGTTGATCGGTGGAAAGGAAAGGGCCTTCAAAGGCGTTTAACAACCTTTTTAATGCCTCTATCTCCATCCCCTGCTTGAGTCTTTCCAGATGCTTCTTTTTCTTCCACCATGCCCCCCCCCCCCCCCCCCCCATACACACTTCCACCTTGGCTACCGGCGTGGCGGCAATGGTGGTGGTGGCTATCCTTCCTGCCGACGAACAACACCACGTTTACTACTTTCAACCATGTGAGCGGTTATGACTTCGACAAATTAAGGTCAAGGTCAAGGTCAGCTTTATTTATATAGTACATTTAAAATCAACCGAAGTTGCACCAAAGTGCTTTACAGTATAAAAAGACAAATACAAAATACTATATAAAGTGCACAAGTCAATGTAATACAATACAATAAATAGACAGGACCAGGGATGCACGACTTAACAAGCCTCAAAAGGCCAGTGAAAACAAGTGAGTCTTTAGCTGTGACTTAAAAATCTCTAGGGTCTGGGCAGACAGAACTTGTAGTGGCAGACTATTCCACAACTTCGGGGCAGCCGCCGGAAAAGCTCGGTCGCCTTTAGTCTTTAGCCTAGACCTTGGGATATCTAAAAGTTTCTCATTTGATAACCTCAGTGCTCTAGCTGGGGTGCGAACATGGAGAAGTTCAGCTAGGTACTGAGGAGCCAGACCATTCAGTGCCTTGAAAACAAACAACTGAATTTTAAAATCAATCCTGAAGCGAACAGGAAGCCAGTGCAGGGAAGCTAGTACCGGTGTAATGTGGTCGCGCTTCTTTGTGCCAGTCAAGAGGCGCGCAGCAGCGTTCTGCACCAGCTGCAGGCGTCGCAGGGAGAGCTGGTCTAGACCCACATACAGACCATTACAATAGTCCAACCTGGATGAAATAAAGGCATGTATAACCATTCATTGGGAGACCATAGTCATTGGGAGAGAGGTAGGGCTTTATTTTGGACAAGAGCCTCAACTGGAAAAATTAGCCTTTTACTACAGAGCCAATTTGTTTGTCGAATTTAAAACCACTATCAAAAGTGACACCGAGACTTTTGATAAAGGAGCGATTTTTGGCAGCGAGGGGTCCTAGAGCACCAACAGAGTCATTTAGACAATGCCCAAACACAATAACCTCTGTCTTCCCGTCATTAAGATTGAGGAAATTTAAATCCATCCAAGTCTTAATGTCATCTAGACCAGCTAGCAGAGGCTTGAGGGAATCTTTACATTTTACTTTCAAAGGAAGGTAGATTTGGACATCATCCGCATAGCAAAGAAAAGAAACATTGTGCTTACGAAAAATGGAACCCAGGGGCAGCATACATAAAGAAAATAATAAAGGGCCTAGAATAGAGCCTTGCGGGACACCACAGATAAGGGGGGCTACATTTGAATTAGTTTTAGTGTCGTTGGTCGCGTACCACTTTTAGTTCTAACTTACAAAGCTGAGCAGAGAGCCTTTTATTTTTGACTGTCTATCCGTTTAATTTGAAGCATCTGGTGATTTCTAGATGATTTGATCCACATCAAATCATCGAGAATCAGGAGAATTGATCTTGAATTGAATTTATAAGAATTGAGTATCACGTTGTTATTACGTTGAGTAATACAGATGTATTGTAGATGAACATTTGTTTCTAAGATTATAATAAACATGTTGACAGGAGAAACAAGTCAAGTCTCGACTTGTTGTTCAACGAGGACATTCAAGCTGGACGCGGTTACAAAAATGCACAATGTTTTCTTTTCGTATGATTATATCATGTTAGCATTGTAAATATTGTCTTCGGAACCGTCCAAAATGAGTCGTTCTCTTTCAACAAAAACAAATGAGCATGAAGTAAATACAAAATAAATGTGCGTATATTTTATAAATATGAAGATGGCGTCTAAATCAGTCACAGTTGCGAGTTTCCACGTCAGCCAGCCGTGAGCCGTGAGCCACGTTCGGTGGCTGTGTTCGCGGCAGCGAGGCGTGCCGCAGAACACCAGCCTGTCCTCGGCACAAGTTTGATTTGTGAAGCGCTGTCCTCGCCGCAGCGCTCAGCCAACTAAATGTCAGCGTCCGCCATCCCCGCTGAATAGAATATTGGCACGCTGTCTTGTCTCAACATTTTACGCCGCATGAACGCTCATCTTGATGCGTTCGAGGGTGTTTTTTTTTTTTCATCGCCACCCATCGCGAGCCATGCGTTGTCTTTCACACTGGCCGGCATTATCATGCTAATGCAACCGTTTTTGTTTTTACATGCTTTGCGTTTCATGCATGCTAATACGGACGTGCAGGTGACACACACACACGCACACACACAGACACACACGCGCACACATACACACACACATACACACACACAGGAGGCGCGTGACTCCTCCGTGTGTTTGGGTGTCTTACACCCTTCCGTCCCTCCTCCATCAAGCCCCATCCCGTCAGCGTATAACTCTCTCAACACACACGCACACACACACACACACACACACACACACACACACACACACCCTCATCCCCCACACACACCCCCCTCCCGCCCTCTCCTCCGTTATCGGTCCTGTTCCCGCATCTCGTCAGGGGAGAGAGAGCCAACCTCACCCCCCCCCCAGCGCATTGTGTCTGCTCAGTGCCGGGGATTAACGGCAGAAACATGACATTTCAGGTCGTTCCTGGCACCTGACTCATCCCATAAACAACAACAAGCCCGCACTATCTGGGGGGGGGGGGCAGGGGGAATATTTATGTTTGCTCACACAGGACTTCTCCAGATCTTGTCAACACCGGCGTCGTCGTCGTCGCCGCCGTCGAGAGATACAATTAGCTTCGGAGTGCGTTTCAGGCGACAAGTGGCCAACGTCGGGAGATAATTGAGAATTGAGAGGGAAGAGACGTGTGTGTGTGTGTGTGTGTGTGTGTGTGTGTGTGCGTGTGTGTGTGTGTGTGTGTGTGTGTGTGTGTGTGCGTGCGTCTGTGCATGTGCGTGGATTCCACTAACAATAATATCCTTGAAGGAGGTGGAATGACTGCGGCGTTGAGTGTAGTGTTGTGTTAAGTGTGCTCTAGGCTGGGGGCGCCTACATGTCAAGTGTGTGTGCTTGAAATCATGATCCTATTCTCTCGATTCACATACGCAAACACAGTGGGCCCTCTGCTCCGTTGTGGTTGGCGGGAATACGTGGGACCAGACATGTGCTTCCCTTCTTCCTCCTCTGCCTCCTCCTCCTCCTTCTCCTCCTCCTCCTCCTCCTCCTCCTCCTCCTCCTCCTCCTCCTCCTCTCCTCCCCATCTCACGGTTCTACACTAAATATCCCAGGTTTTCCACGGGTCCTTGGAATCCTTGAAAGTTTGTGAATTTGACGAAAGCAAATCAAGGCCTTGAAAATGTTAAAAGACATAAATAGACGTTGGTCATTGAAAGTGCTTGATTTTAAATATTGTTGTGCAAGAATAGAAATTGTTCACACATTCTGTAAAGCCTGCTCGTTCTCAATGTAAAATGTCTCAGTGTTGTAACAGTAATTAGCCTTGATCCGTGTGTCAAACGATGCAGTGTTGAGGCCTTGAATTGGAGGGAATTGGACCTTTGAAAGTCCTTTCAATGTTGATGTTTAAGAAGGTACTGGAACCTTTGTGTGTGTGTGTGTGTGTGTGTGTGCTGACATTCTCTCTGTCTCCTTCCTCCTCAGTTACCACCACCCCAGCTCCGGGCTCGGGCCACGCCAGAAGTTGCAATGAGACAGAGAAGACCTACTGTGTGAATGGCGGAGACTGTTCCTTCATACAGGGCATAAATCAACTCTCATGCAGGTGAGTTACCCCCCGCGGACCCCCGAGGGACCCCACCCCGCCCTGGTCTGCTCTCTCAGCTCCTCAGTAGTTGTACTCTGGAAAATGCTCTGTTGCTCTGCTACGTGTTTTATAAGCAGTGTGGGGAGACGTCCTCCTCTCCTCGTGGACACAAGAACGTTTACCGGCACTCGGTAACTTCTTCTTCCGCAGCGTTCATGACTGTATCACACATTGTCAGAAACGAGGATATACTAATGATGATCAGAAATACAAACAGTGATAAAATCCCATTTTGGTCAACATACAACTTCACAATCAGAATCATAATCAGCTTTATTGCCGTAGTTTTTGGTCTTTTGTGTCATTGCTGCATAACATTGACCATTAAACAGAAAGTAATAATATAGAAATTTCCAGAATACAGAACTTCTTGGATGTGTCAAAGTTTGAGGCGCATATATACTGTATATACAGTATATGTATAATATAATATATATAATATATAAACAACAATGAATGATGCCATTGAAGAAGTTACCGAGCATTGGGTTTAATCACACGAGGCCCTCGCACACAAATGACCGGCAATGTCTGTTTTGTTTTTCTCGTTTTTTTTTCTTTCTTCCTCGTCAAGAGACCACAGCTGTCCCACATATTGTTCTAACCTTTTCCTCTCTCTTACAGCAACAATCACAAATTACTCAAAATGTCCGCCAGCGTGGACGACTACCCGCCCGTTTGCACTTGGCTTGTGTATTTTTTAACCGCAGATAGGCTTGGGAGGACAAGCGCATATGTGTGTGTGTGTGTGTGTGTGTGTGTGTGTGTGCGTGTGTGTGTGTGTGTGCGATGCGATGTTCTCATCCTTTGCTAACCTTGTTTAGTGTAGTGGAGGGCAGCACATTAAAAGCCTTTTGAAAATGTCATGAGTCACTGTTTTAGTGGCGCGCAAATATTTATGCCTGTCAGAGGCCCCCAATGAGGTAAACACAGTCGCCGTTGCTTACATTGAGGGTCCTTGTGAGGGCGGGACCCGGGACCCGAAGTCCTTCCAGCGGTTTTTTTCCAGCAAACTACTACCGTGTCACTCGGTTCAGGCAGCAGAGGGGTCAACTGTGTCGCTTCTTCGGGTCCCCGCGCCAAAACGTGACGCATTTCTGTCGTGTGTCTTGTTTTGTTGTCCTTTTTTGGGGGGGAAAATAGCAACTTCTTCGCTGGGGGAATTTTCCGACCTAAACGACGTGTCAGGGGGCATAGTTCCACGGTTCCGAGGCTGCACCGTGCAGGTATGAACGGTTCTGCCTGCAGCTCGTCCGGCTGGGTACTGGTCGCGGTTCCAAGACCACACAGGAGCTATCTGCCCCTGCTTATCTCCTGGCCAAATACGCAAGCACACCACTGCCGCCGCCAGCCCGCCGCCCGCCGCCACCTCCTTGTTGGCTGAGCCTCAGCTTACGGAGATCCGTCGGGCCGGGCATTATTATGCGATGCCGGGAGTGCCCTGGGGAAGAATGATTAAATACATACAAAACATTCAGGGCTGCAAACAGGCATGGGCCCGGGCAAGTTAGCAGGAGGAAACAATAACTCGGTCGTTGCAGCTAATTCACTCTCACGGCTCGAGCACGGGGCGCCCCTGAAGTTACTTAAAGGGGAAACGTTTGCCCGCTTGACAAGTGCAAAAATTGAACACCTTTGTTTCCCTTTCCTCCTCCATGTTTCCTCCTCCCCGGGTCTTTTGTCTACCAGATGACCGTCCCTGAGCTGCCCCAGAGACACAGACGGAGAGCATCAGCAAACCACTGGCACAGGACAGATAGAGATGAGGTTGAAAAAGCAGCAAAGTTCCCCTTTCAAGCAGTGCGGATTCCTCAGGGGGCCCGTCCTCAAACGGATGACTCACGAGTCATCAACGTGACAGGGACAGGGGTCAGAGTCAGGCTTCGGTAGATGTTCCTCACAGACTGCACGAGAAGCCACGGGCACATCTTGATTTTGTGATTCCGAGATTCACTCGATTTTGAAAAACAAAAACAAAAAGAGTGATGCCTAAACTTGTGCAATCTGTGTGTTTCTACCATGAGTGCCAGGCATCCCCAGGACACAGAGATGGAGCAAAATAATTGAAGTCATTGGAAGTGGATGCACAGTATAAGTTAGGGGATTGACTTGACTGCAGCTTCATCAGATTTTGCGGGAGAACGTTTGCTAATTGGTATGATTTGTGCTTTTCGGTGCGTAGACGAAGATTCCTGAATTTCCCAGTCCTGTGATCAGTGAAGCGCTATCTGACCGTGACTCCACTGAAGTCACGGTTCAGTATGATCAGAACCCCGGATACGTTTATTACGCTGTAACACTCGCACACCTGAAGTTACGTGCGTCGTCATCGTCACCGCGGTGGGCCAAATACACCTCATATTGTGATGCAGTCCTGCTTACTTATAAGCTAATCCCGGGGGGTTATTTAAGTTATATTGCCCCTTACAGGGACTCCTCCCCCTCCTGCTCCTCCTCCTACTTCCAGCCAGCTGGTCTCTACCTGGGAAAGGGGGAGAAGCAATTCCCAGAGTTAAAACACACAGTTCGGGGGAGCGGATCACTGGATTCAAATACCCCCGGGAGACGCCGCGGCAAGCTCATAAATCACTGGTGGTAAGAGAGTCAGGGGTTGAGTGAGGCAGAGAGACAGAGAGGGAGAAAGAGAGAGAGAGAGGAATGTAGGGACTTCTGACAGTGTGGCCTCTCTCCCTAACGACAGGGGGAGGAGGGGGGGCATGGGTGGGTTATAACACGAGGCGAGGTGCGGAAGAAAACCCTGGAGGTTGAAAGCCCCCGGAGACGCGATCAGTCGCCATGACGATCGAGCGATTACGCAACAGATCGGACGGACGGACGCTCCACTCTGGTCGTCGTTTCGGACGTTTGGAAGCGAGTTCGAGTTTGCCTGTGTTATTTTTTTTTGTTTCGTTTTTTTTTTAAAGCGCATGTTTGAAGTTTTTATGACGGTTTGTGTTTAGGTAAGGGCGTTTGGGGTCAAGGGTCAAGGCAGTGGTTCCCAACCCCTTTTTTGGCCCGTGACCCTGTTTCTAGCGACCTCACCCCGGGGGCAGCTCGCTGGCCCCGCCCACTGGTGCCATTTCGGCAATAAGGCCTCGTAGCGACCCGGGTTCGATGTCAATCCCTCTCTTCTACAACACCCTGTCCTGTCTCTCCACTGTCTTGTCCATAATGGCACAAAAAGGCCCATATCATATATATACTTGTATATATATACCCAATCAACGTCTGAGGGTAATAAACATCCTGGTGAACATAAATTGCACGGCTCTAAGTCATAGTCTGCTGGTGGCCATGAATCAGTGCAGTCAGGTCATATACGGAGACACGTCTAGGAGGCCTTTGGAAAAAAAAGAAAGTGTTTGCTAAAAGTGCATCAAATATCTATCTGCAATCTCCTGCGAGCCCATACACATATCGGGGTGGGTAGGGGTGGAGCCTAATCGGGGGTCCCGACCCCAAGGTTGGGGACCACCTGGTCAAGGTCAGGGTTCAGTGAAGCTGGGGTCGTTTCGCTCGCTCGCGCACACACACACACACACACACAGCTGCGCCGACGACGACGATGAAGCCGTCTCAGTCTCTGCCGGGGTTTTTTTTTTTGTTTTGTTTTAATGTGGAGTTCGTTGTGCGAGTTCGGACTCCACCCCACACACACACACACACGCACACACACACACACACACACACACGCCCCCACGCAACGCCCCGGCTAACGCGGCCAACAACCAGTCACCGCTTTATGACCTAATGTGAGTAGAAGTGTTGTTGGGAGGCGTCCTAAAGTAGCAGTAGTAGCGAGCGGCAGGATCCTCGGTAGAGACTATCTGACTGTAGGATCTGGATAAGAGCT